>JAHRHZ010000275.1:13145183-13218700 GCA_024137785.1 Ginglymostoma cirratum
GATGCTGCTTGGCCTGCCGTGTTCATCCAGCTCTACACCTTGTTATATCAGATTCTCCAGCATCTGCAGTTCCTACTATCTCTCTCACTAATATCCTGTACAACTTCAACATGAAATCCCAACTCTTATACTCAATGGTTTCAGCAATGAAGGCAAGTGTGCTAAATGCCTTCTTAACTACCTTGTCTTAGTTAGGTGTGAATATAGGGAGCTAGGAATCAGTGGGGTGTGAGTTTTATGGAGTGTGTTAACTGAAATAAAGTTCTAACCAATAGTGTGGACTCAGACCTCTGTTCAGAAACATTTATTGTCCGATGCATAATATCTTAGAGCAGAGAGAACAATGCAACAGAACAGAAAGCATAATCCAAGCTTCCTTGATGTAACACTGGATGCAATGGTGCACATGAACAGGAGAGGGGCTCTTTGATCACAAGGAACCAGAAACATTAAGCAGGCGGAGACCATTGATAGTCATCGCTACCTAAGTAGTCTGGCACCATCAATCTGATTGCAGCATAAGAACTGTTTGATGACTTCAGTTGAGTTTAATGTCAAATGCTTTTCTTCACAAACCATTTCTTTCCAATCAAACGCTCTCATGCCTCTCTGTTCCCTTCTCCCCACTTCACTCATTTGCCATCATTCTCTATCAAGTATCACGCACGTTCATAGCCTCATCTCACCCTCTCACACTTATCACTGCTGCCAAGCTCATGTTCACATCTCCCAGCCTGCACACACTGCCGACTATTTAAATATGACATGCCTTTCATTCAAACACACTGCGTGCACCGCATGACACACCACCCTCAAGCCAAGGGGCACCAAATACACAAATAGCAATATTTAATCAGCAGGAGACAAGCATGTCTGGATGTCCTTAACCTCCACAGATGCTGCCCGTCATTGGCAAAGACACAAATCAGCTTGTGGCCAGTAGCAAGTTTGAAACCATAGAAGGCTCCTGTTTGCTCCTGATCGAGCCTCTCATATCCCTCTTCTACTTAATCATACAATCTCTTCTGATTTACAGACACTGATGGTTTAAGCTTGCATCTTCCCTCCTCCTTTCCCACCAACTTTACCCTTATATCTTTATCCTTCCCGATGCCGTGATAAATGGCATCGCAAAAGTATTGATGTGGAAACATGGCATCCAAAAGGAATATGATACTGATACTGAAACTTCATTACTCACTCTCACAGTCACCACCACAGCACAGAAACTGGCACAGTGTAAATTTAAGAGGGCAATTAAATTAAATTTAGAGGGGAAAGATTTAGAAGGGACCTGAGACGCAACTTTTTCATGCAGAGGGTGCTGTATAAATGGAATGATCTGCCAGACAAAGAAGTGGAGGTTAGTACAGTTACAATATTTAAAAGACATTTGGACAGGTACATGGCTAGGAAAGGTTTGGAGGGATATGGCCAAATGCAGGCAAATGAGACTATTTCAGTTTAGGAAACCTGGTTGGCATGGACAAGTTGGGCTGAAGGGCCTGTCTCCATGATGTATGACTCTATGACTCTAGTGTAGACATGGGATCTGTATGTAGCCTGCAGCCAGGGAACAGGAAAAGGATAATGTAAGTGCTAGTTTCTTGGTGGTTCAAATTTCACTCAAGTCTTGTTGCAAAAGGCTGAGATGCAGATTTCGATGAGGTGGTCACTCAGACTTTGGTTGGTGGGTGTTGCATATAGAAGTGCTTGGTATAATGATAGACCTACCAGGAAGCGCATTGTCACTGTCAAGGAATTCAGCACCAACCTAACACAGGCCTTTGTACAGAAACCCATGCCCATTCTTTCCAGCTTAGATATCGAAGTGAAAGCAGCTTTGGATTCAACTGTTCAGCTGCTACTTGATGGTTGACATTTCAGTTCCTTTTCCAGCACAAACTGAAGTCACACAGTGCAAGCTCAGAATGAAGAAATGAAATAATCTGTTACCATTGCAGGACTGGCTTGCTGCGGACAATGAAGTGGGAGGTGTTATGAATGTAACCATGGTCCAGCCTGGTAGGAGCCCAGAACAAATGATTTCAGGACAATGTTTACCTTTATAAACACTGACAGTGGCAATGATAGCTACTGGCTTAGATTGAGATCTGAAGAAGATTCCAGAAAGACCTGGGTGGACAAGACTTCCTATTGATGGATCAGGTCCCCCTCATCCCTCTGAGAATAGTTAACCTTCTGCTGTGCAGATTGTGTTCAATCTCCCTCTCATACTATAGCCCAAGTGGAAATTAGGACTAAAGCATGCTGGACTGGGAGCAGGTAATCAACCAGAGTGTTTGCAGTCACAATCACTGACTTTCCACCTGCAGTACCAATCCATGTCAACATCACCAACTGTGACCAACTCTGCAAACCATCAAACATTTCTACAAGCTTATCTGACCAGTAGAAAGAGGGTGAACAGCAAAAGACCTGCAAGCTGATTTTGAGATAACAAGGTGTAGAGCTGGATGAACACAGCAGGCCTCGCAGCATCAGAGGAGCAGGAAGGCTGACATTTCCGGCCTAGACCCTTCAAACAGCTCTGGTGGCCATTAAAATGGTATTCAGCCACACATATTTACAAGAGAACATTATCTGGAGCAGCAACATCAGTGTTGGTGTCACATTGGAGTTACGTACTGAGGAGCATTCACAATATCACCTCTGCTTTCTTCTGGTGTGTGCCCCCAATATCCAGGGCAATACCTCAGTTGAGGTAATTTTCAGCATCACCATGCTGCAAGTGCACATGCACACAATGTGGCATTCAGTTTAGAGCCAAAATGGGGCTAGCAGCGCCAAAACTGCAAAGATAAATTTTGCAGGCAGAACATCATATGATATTCTGTCCCCTGTATGGACACAATGTCCTGTAGTGCACTCCTGGGATGGAGGGGTGCTTAAAGGATTGAATATAGGACATGCTGCATTGATCTGGTTTTTAATTCTCTTTAGCTTAGACGTTGCGTGGTGACTTAGTTACCATCTTCAAAAAGTTAAATGAATTCAAGGGAATAGACAGAGAAATTATTTCTTCTTGTGGGAGAGTACAGAGCAGACGGGGAGATTCTTAAACTGACGACAGACTGTTCCGGAGAATCAAGAAGCATTGCTTTGTACAAACTGAGTGAAAACCTCAAATTCTCTTCCTCAGAAGGCTGTGGATGTTGGGAGTCTCAATTAAAATGTTTTGAGATTGAGATCAGTAAGTTTTGGTTGGGTGAGTGTATATAAAAGTGATGGCATCAAGTTTATAGGATGGCGTTAAAATGCAGATTAGTCACGATTTAATGGAATGGCAGAATAGGTTAAGGGAAATAATAATTATCTCCTGTTCTTACCAAAATGTAAAATTTACTCTTTGATGTTTTGCTATGAAATTGGGTTAACAGCAGAAACATGAACCTGAACCTGAAATCTGGAAGCATACTATAGTTTCTCAATGTATAGTCCTACACAGCCGACACTGACAGTCACCCCGACAATTCCTCTTCTTTAAAATCGACCAAAGTGAATTTCAAATAAAAGGAAATACAGTAATGCTAACATTTCTGTACAGACATTCAGAAGCTACAAAGGACAGGGGGCATTGCAGTCAGTCAGAACATACAACACAATTAATCACAAAGCCAGCAACTGGAACAGCTGTGCGAGTAATTTACCTTCTATCGTTACTGTCTCCAACTCTCTGTCTACCTTCTTTTTTATCTCGCTTTCAGCCATCAAATTGTCAAACTACTTGACATTTATGAGTCAGTTTAAGATTTTGATACCCTGAGAAAGCCTGAGTGAATTACAGAGAATCACATCAAATTTACAGTACAGAAACAAGACATTTGACCTCTCTAGTGTTTATATTCCACCTGATCCTCGCTCCCTTCTCCATCTAATCCTATCATTTTCTCCTTCTGTTCCTTCTTCATTCATAGACTTACCTAGCTTCTCCTTAGACGTATCTCTGCTATATGCCTCACCTACTCCAAATGATAGATTTCATTCAATGTGTAAAGATAAACCTTTTGAATTCTTCAGAGGATTTATGAGTGATTGTCTTATAAAGATCCTAATGCTAGAGCGACAACTGACTTAAGGCAGCAGTGTCTCTGAATCCAATCTTATTCCTGAATAGAGGGGTGATATTAACATCCCACCCCCAACTTTGGTGGGAAGTTTCAAATTTGCACTTGACATTTGCAATTCTCTTAGAGATTTCCATCAGAAGTCCCAGCATCCCCCATGGTTAACTGGGTACAATTACTGTCCAATATCTAGTCTTGATGACAAGAAGATCCAAAATAGTAAAACTCTTCAGTAATGAAAACAGAAAGTGTTGGAGGAACTCAAGAGGTCTGGCAGTATCTGTGGAGAGAGAAACTGAGTTAAGTTTTGAGTCTGATATGACCTCTTCAGAGCTAAGTTAATGTCTACGTTAGATACTGTAATCCCACACTCGCCTCCACATTTATTTCCCTTACCTTCTAAAAAGAGAACTGATAAACATCTATATTAAGGCAGTTGTAACTGGGAATGATGTCCAAGTATTTCTCACTTTCCTTTTTATCCAATAGAATCTGACCAAGTTTAATGTAGGAAACTAACACTTGTCGGTCTAGTGTTTGAACAGGTATTTTGTGGATGCTGTTTCTCACAGCATCTTTCTCAATTCTGCAGTCACTCATTTGTCTTTTCCATTTCAATGGCACAAATAACTGTGTCTATCTCTGTAGACTGGTATATTAGCGCTAATGGAATCCATTATTTTGTGATGCATTGTGAAGGAGTAATTACCATTTTCCACTTTAATGGTATAAGAACATCAAAATCAAATGGAATCCATCTGTGCAATTGCCAGTGACAAGATGGGCATCCCCAAATCATTCCTTTCAATTTACCTTGTCTTCACTCTTATTCATAGGGATGCAGTGATTAAAAATAGCAAAATTGTTCAGTAAAATTGTAACATGAGTCACTGATAAGAATCTGTTTCTCTTCTTCAGGGAATGAAAGTTTAGCAGAAAATTATGTACAAGACAGCAAGATGGGTTTCATCATCAATGCCATTTATGCCATGGCCCACGGACTGCATGACATGCACAAAACACTCTGTCCAGGTCACTCCGGGCTCTGTGAAGCAATGAAACCTGTTGATGGCAAAAAACTCCTACAGTTTCTAATAAAGACTTCATTCATTGGAGTTTCCGGTGAGGAAGTGTGGTTTGATGAGAATGGAGATTCTCCAGCAAGGTAACATCAGCGCAAAAGGAAACTCCCAATGTGTTATTTGAGATTGATAATTTGGGATGAATACTTGGGAGGAGCTTATTATTTGGCGATGTTTATTAGTTACATATTATTTGGGAGAGTTATTTGGAGGGTGTTGTTTCGGGATGTTTATTTAAAATAGGATCAAGAGTAGGCCATTTGCACCTTTGTGCCTGTTCCAACTTTAATGTGATCTGTAACCTTACTGTGTGTACCTGCCTTCGTTTCTTATCCCTTAATGTCTTAGATCAACAAAAATCTATCAATCTCGGATTTAAAATGGCAGTTTGTGGAAAAGATATCACCACCTTTTGAGAGTGGAAATGTATCCCACCTTCACTCTTGAAATAAAATACTCGACAGGCCAACATTAACTCTGCTTCTTGGCATCAACACTCCCTGACCTGTGGAATATTTCCAAAATTTTCTGTTTTCATTTCAGAGTGCCAGGATCTGTGAGTTTTCTTTTACTTTTGTATTTGTGTTAACTCCTGAAATACCTTGTTTTAATTCTTTTTGCCTATGTCCCATTGCCCTAGATTCTCTTAGACGAACGTAAATTGTTCATCTCAATCTACCCAACAGTTCCCCTTAATATCTTGCAACATTTATCATCCTGTAATCATCTAAATTCCAGGGAAAACTGACAGTGCGTTATTCTGTTTATGGATGTCATAAACTGTGATATTTGTTCATTTTCTACTGGGCATAATCTTAAACTTATGGGTATGAGAGAATGTTTATCACTAGAGCAGAGAAGGCTCAGGGGAACCTGGTTGAGGTGTATAAGATTATGAGGGGCACGGACAGGGCAGATAGGAAGCAGTTGCCCCTTTATTTGAAGGGTCAATTACAAGTGGGCATGATTAAGGTGAAAGGCAGAAGGTTCAGAAGTGATTTGATGATTTTGTTTTCAGCCAAAGGGTAATCGGAATCTAGAATGCACTGCCTAAGGAATGCACAGGAAACTTTACAACCCTTAAAAAGTACTTGGATGAGCACTTGAAATGTCATAACATTCAAGGCTATAGGCTAAGGGCTGAAAAGTGGGATGAATTTAGATTTAGAGATGTTTAATCAGTACAGATTTGATGGGCCAAAAGGCCTCCCCTGTACTATGACAGGCTGTATTTTGCTAATGTTCCTTCAAAGACACTAGAATTTATTCTAATTGTCATTCATCTGCAAACTTTCAACAACAACATTTCCACAATAAATTAGGTCAGTTAACATATACAGAAGGGATAGCTTTGATACCTTTAATTAAAAATGAAATGACTGAATATCTAGACAGAGAGAAATGGGTTCTAAGCAGCCAGCACATATTTTGGAGAAATAGGTCATGCATAAGAAACCCGATGGCATTGTTTGAGGAGATGAAAAATATGATAGAGATGGGACAGGGCATAGATTGTAATCTATATAAACTTTGACAATTCTGTCACAAGGAACAAGACAGGGGAAGATTAGAAGGTATTGAATTAAGGGAAGTATAGCAAGTTGGATTAAAAACTGGTTTTCAAGAGAAAACAGAGCCTAGGAGTTTTGGGCAGTTGTTTAGAGTGTTTGGAAGTAGGTAGTAGTGGTTCCATAGGGTTCAGTTCTGCAGCCAGTCTAGTTCACTTGGCATATCAATGATCAACTCAATACGGAAGGCTGAAGTCCTTAAAATGACCACTGCCCAAGGGTCCCTGTCAACTCGAATATGGATTCTCGGCAATATTGCAATGACAAGATCTTCATGTTTTCATTGTTGACTGACAGTTTGAAGAAATTGAAAATGACAAGCAACAGGAAATTTTACACAGAATTTCACAGAATGTACAGCACAGATACAAGCCTTTTGTTCCAGCTGCTACATGCTAATGTTTATGCATGACATTATCCCTTTTCACCAACCACGCCATCATATCCTTCTATTTTTTTGGTCCTGGTGTTTATCAATCTTCCCCTTAAATTCATCTATGTTGTTTGTTTCGAATGCTCTGTGTGGTAGCAGTTCTGCATTCTACACTCTGAGTAAAGAGGTTTCCTCCCTGTTAGATTGTTAGTCATCACTCTTTCCTCATAGTACTCCTCACTTGTCATTGGAAATTCCACAAATTCATAACCGTGCACATGACCTTCTGCTCTTTTTTGGGGATATCTGTTTAGTAAATCAGAGCAGAGTTTGAAGCTAGCATAGACGATGTGGGTTTATCATCTCACAGTAGAATCTGTAAATGCTACACTTCAAATCAATGTTTTGGGAACCAGTCATTATTGATCTTCAAGCACGATTATTACTATAGGTTATAAAATCTCTAATTTTTAAATCATTTTGAAGGCTCAAAAGAAGCAAAAATTTCATGGACTGCAATTTACATTTTTGGCTGTGTCACTTTCATTGACTTTTGTTGAGGGTTTCTCATCATGAGGCCTAGGGATCTCTCTTACTAAACTCATCTCAAGAATTACCTACCACCCAACTCGAACCCATTCTTACCATTCCTGGAACAACTCATCACTGCTGGGATATCCCAGAATTTACGGGCATCCCTAGCACCAGCGCCAATTTAAAACTCCACTGTGCACTCAGACAAGCACTGTAAGTCCAGAGCTGCCTTGCGCATTCGTGACCTTCAGCCTGCACATGACAGACAAGAAGAAATTGGTTCCCCACTTTCAAGCAGAGACCTGGAAGTGCTGCTAGCTGAGGTGCTACACAAACAGAATGTCTTCTACCCCGACAACCAGCAGATGAAGCCATGACTCCAGGCATGCCAGCCTGGTCCAGTGCTGCCTCAGCCATCTGGATGAATGCACAGCATCATAGGAGGAAAATGAATAACCTTCTCCACTCCGCCAATGCAACAGCCATCATCTTATTTCCAATACCTCACAGACACTCTATCTCTGTTACTTTACCCATCTGTCACCAAGACCCATGCTCTACTGCCCTCATTACTGCTGCAAACTCTTCTCTCACTCACTCTCACCCACCCGAAGCCCCAACACCATTTACCATCTACACTGCCTATTTGCTCATCCAGGTCACCTCCCGACCTTTACCAGCACTAAAAGCTGAAACCACCCTCTTTCATCTCCCTTAATGGCTGTTTCTTCCTCAATTTAGAAGGAAGGCAGACTACAGTACAAGCCCCTGTACTGGTGCAAGAAGCTGCCCTTGACTGACTGAGCTGGGACACCCCCCCTGACTGAAGACTGTCCCCCTTGACTGGAGTGAGGCCTCCTGACAGCCAGGACATGCTTCCTGGCTTCATTTTATGTTAAGTGGCAAAGCAACGTAGCATTACAGTGACCCTGACATCTCCAACAGAGGGACGAAGCGCAAAAGGTATGGCAGGGCAAGGCAAAGCTGGGATGCTGAGATGCTGGATTCACCAAGTACCCGCATCGACTTCCACAGTGAGAACTCTCAGTATCCTGTTTGCTCACAGTGGGTGACAGGACTGTAAGCTGCATATTGGTGACTAAATAAAGTCATTAACAAGCAATAATCACCTCTAATAGGTAACATCCTGCTGCCAAGTGACACTCTTGCTTCAATGCCCAGAACTGTTAAAAGTTGCAGCAAAATGTTTCTGACGTTGAGACATCTCGGGCGATTCTGTCACATTTCACTATTCCATTCACCGAAGCTTTCAGGTGGGGCCTTGCAAATTCACTTCACCTTTTAACGCCCTTCATAAGTGGTGTGGCGAGACTCTCACTCGGCAGTGGCAAGATGTCAACTGACAGGGATTAATATTTAATAAATAGCTTGTTTATGCCACAACTTGCCTTAATATTCAGCCCCCCAGCTTACCAAACTCACCAACGGGCTCAATGTTGAGAAAACTCAGCAAGGAAACCAGAGCGAGCACCTGGCACGTTCAGCTCACCCTTGCTCTGAACAACCTTCACATTGGGCATTGGGCAGTAATATCTCATGGTATGATCCAGGCATCAGCCACACATAACTTTATCTGTGGATATCGGCATCTGGGATCTGCCATCCCTCACAACTGTCACCGCACCTCTCTGATGCATTGGCAGGCTGCTCAGGAAGCACAGACCAACAGTGCATGGTGCATCAGCAATGAGCATTGAAAGGCTGCAACAAGGACCCCTCATGGACATGGAGACTTTGTGCACACGGATACTTGTTACACATGGAGACTTGTTGGACATGGAGACTTGTTGCACGTGGAGACTTGTTACACATGGAGACTTGTTGGACATGGAGACTTGTTGCACGTGGAGACTTGTTGCACGTGGAGACTTGTTGCACGTGGAGACCTTGCACACATGGGCAGGCACCCAGTTCACAGAATGGAGCATGCTGGATCTCAGGGCTGCTCATTCACTCTCTTAGCACTCACTCACTTTGTGTGTAGTGAACTATCCATGCCAATCCTGACGATGCCATGCTTGCTAGAGTGTTGGCACTTCAGCCAACTGCTGTTCTGAGTACTGTTTAGTGCAGACACACAGACAGGCTACTTGTCATGTTTGTCAGTGTGGAGCTGTTCTGTGGGTGGAGTGGGGATGTGGTCACCTTGGTGAATGGCACACTGAGACATCAAGCTAACACCTACAGCACATGCCAGCCGCTTGCACAGTGACACACTGCACCAAATGGCTATGTTGGAAACTAGTGGGTGTTAGTCCTCAACACAGCCAGGATGGCACCTCTGTCAGTCAGGGAGCTTTGGTACTGTCAGTCACACAACAGTCCGCACACAGTTCAAGGATTTTGACACATTCAGTCATCCTGTTGGGAAGCTCATGGTCAGTGGATCTATACCATTGCATGCTGGGGAGCGCTTAGCAGTCAGTCCTGAAAGGCCAGCCTGAGCAGTCCAGTCTGGAACCATGTATTGTCAAGAAGGGAGCTGCAGGGACAGCATTGCTGAAGGGGAGCCATTGTCCAGGCAACTTCCAAGTTGTTTGAGTCACACAACTTCCAGCCCTCACCTATCATGTAAAGGTCATTATTGTGCTGAATGCAGAGTGAAGTTTAGTGTTTGATGTGGGTTCAGGTTGGGCGGATGGTGTTTTGGTACTGGCAGTCCCTTTGCAATGACACATCTGATGCAGACATGTCCCCGGTATCTGCAGTCAGCATCTCTCACCGTGTGGTGAAATGTACGTATCTGGACGTATCTACAGGGTATGCCACCACTGACTGTTGTGAGATCGAAGGAAATGTTTCACTCTCTTTTTGTGCCCAATTTATGTCTCTCCCACTGAGTGAGATGGGCTCTGTCGCTGATGGGGATATTGTTCTTTGTGGTTGACTATCGAAGAACGTGATGGTGGATGCAGGAGAAGTAGGACAGACAGCAAGCTGAGGAGCAGCCACAAGCCCCCATGTAGGACTATGAATACCCAGCTCAGGGAGCATGGGGTGTGCAGGTAGACCTCAGAGGTTTTCGGGACCAACTCTACTTCTTAGACATGAGTGAGGCCCTGTCCGAATGCAGGCTCCATTTGTTCTAGGGCACAGTGATGGAATTGTGCTGGATGATGGAGCAGGACATGGAGGTTCCAGGAGGGGGAGGCCATCCACTCCCAGCAACTGTGGAAGTCACTGCAACACTCACCCACAGTGTGACTGGCTCCTTCCAAGGAGGGATGGGTGACCTGCATGTGATCCCTCAGCCATGCACCCACAAATGCAGCCCTCTACTCGCATTTAAGTCTGTTGATTGCTTTTTTCCTTCTCGTCATTCTTTCATAGAAAATGGGTGTCACTACCAAGGCCAACATACAATGCTCATCCCTAACTGCCCTTGATTTGAGTGGCTTACTTTTACCATCTCAGAGGGTAGTTAAAAGGGCAGTTAGCCACGATACTGTGGGTCCAGAGTTACATGATGTCCAGGTCAGGAACAGACTGCTGATTTCCTCCCATCGAGGACATTAGTGAAGCCAATGGGTTGTTATGACGATTGACAATGGTTTAATTGTCACCACTACTGTGCCTAGCATTTGTTTTAAATTCCAGATTTATTAAAAACAAATTGAAATTCCATCAGCTGCCATGGTGGGGTTTGAGGCCCTCACCCCAGAACATTTGTCTGATCTGTTGGATTACTGGTCCAGTGACTTTACCATTGTGCCACCATCTCTCTTGTAAATTAAGTAATACAAATTGATTGTTAAGAATAGACAACAGCTCAAGTGATAGGGTGATTGAATCTGAACAAGATGGACCTTGGTCTTTCTCCATCTATGTTCCCGTGGTTACCAGATACACAGACTATGCCATAGAGTTTATGCTTCTTTTAATTCCTTAGAATGATATATAAACTAGACTCTATGTAACCTACAGCAATATATGCATTGAGACCTACTATGACTGGTTACCAAGACATTGATTTGAAGAACAAAAAACAAGGATTCAACAAAGTGCTCACAAAAATCATCATCAGCCACAAGCTCTGGCTATGATTTATAAACAGATGTTCCCAAAGAAACAGTAGAAGAACGTGTACAAGGATATAAATTTGGTAATATTGTATGCCAAAATGTTCCAGCGCAAATAAAAGATTCTAATCGATATGTACTAGACAGATACATTAAGCTGTATATTGAAAGTGCAGGACATTGTCAGCCCAGATCCCTTATTGGAACTCAACATAATATCGATGCAAATTGAGAGGAACGGAGGTTCAGATGGAGTTGCACCAACATGGCTAAAATTGAGAAGACCAGAAATACTTGGAGGTTAGAAGCCATTTCCTTTACAAGCGGTCTGCTTGGGTTATCTTTTGGAGTGAGGGAAGAATAAAAACCTGTCAGGTAACTACCATAAATGAATCACATCGATTTTCTACACCATAGAGGATTCCGTCACCACCTCCTTAGTTGCACTTTATCTTCCCTGGAGCCAGAGCTCAGAATTTTGTCTCTCAACGGAGGCGTAAACTGAGTCACCAAATGCTGAACTTTGTTTGCTGGATAAATAATTTTCTTGTGCCTTCCTGACCCCACACCATTTCCATGTGATCTTTTGGTGGATTAACAAGGCCTTGGATGCAAAATCAAAACACAATCCATCCAAGGGCAGGATCCTCATTGTGGGACCAGCTGAAAATCGTATTTCCTTCACACACTGTTGACATGTGCTGGTGTGGATTTTGTGCCACCTTAGAGATTTTGTCACCACTGTGAAAGCCTGCTGAGGAATCAGGAACATTCTGGGAGTGCAAAATGTTTTGATAGCTTAAAATATCACTACTAGGTTTTGTATTGTAATGCAGATATATTTTTAATACTGTCATTCATTGTAGGGATCTGTCCAACAAAGGTGAGTTGACCCTCACATTAACCAGCCCTGTGGCACATTGTGATGCAGTACTTCTTCAATTGTCAAAAGTGTCAAAATGCATTAAAAAATGTAAAACGTTTTACATTGGAAAGACGGAGGTTGAGGGGGGACCTGATTAAGGTCTACAAAATCATGATAGGTATAGACAGGGTGGATAGCAAGAAGCTTTTTCCCAGAGTGGGGGACTCAATTACTAGGGGTCACAATTTCAAGATGAGGGGGGAAAGTTTAAGGGAGATATGCGTGGAAAGTTCTTTATGCAGATGGTGGTGGGTGCCTGGAACATGTTGCCAGCGGAGGTAGTAGAGGCGGGCACGATAGCGTCATTTAAGATGTATCCAGACAGATACATGAATGCGCAGGGAGCAGAGGGATACAGATCCTTGGAAAATAGGCGACAGGTTTAGATAGAGGATCTGGATCAGCGCAGGCTCGGAGGGCTGAAGGGCCTGTTCCTGTGCTGTAATTTTCTTTGTTCTTTGTTCTGACAGCCACAGCTCTCATGTTTTACACTGTGATTAAAATCAATTGACAGCTCTGGTTGTTAACAACAAAACTATACTTGAAAGTTGAAAAATTCTTTGCACGCACTCCATTCTGTAGATAACCAGACACTCTGTTTTGAAATGGAAATGAGACACCTTTCTGTTCTGTCAATTTCAGACAGAGTAGCGTGACACTTTTGTTATGAAAACTGTAATCATTGTGAATGCTTGGATGAGTTTCAAAAGTTAACAGTGGCTTCCAGTCAGTGTTGATCCAGTCAGAACTATCCAAACTTTTAAGACGTTGTAATAACAGAATGTGTCTATAATGTGGTTAATTATGTGTTTACAACATAATAGGTATGGAAAGGAATACACTTTCTGTTTGTCCTAAAGCAGATTTATTTCTGGTTATGATGGTGGAATGCTTGAATTTAAGGTTTTATTAGATTGTTAGAGTTTAATCTCTTTCCAATTTTTTTTAATGATTTCCACTGCTATCACTTAACCCTCAAGTGTGAGCTTGTGAGTGGCTATGGAAGATATATGGCAGGCATGACAGTGATATGGGCCATCTGACAGGGTATAGAGATGGTATTTCCCTGCCTGAGGGGAAATGGCATGGAAGTGGTGGTTGGTGAGTGTTATGGGTAATCTGAGATCACATCACATGACAGGTGAAGTCAGTGGGAAATGAGAAGGGTGTGGAATTGACATGGACTATCTGAGGGAGTATGGGGTAGGTCAGAGATGAGATGGTGAAGTGTAAAGTTTAGGAGATAACAAGCATGGGGCTGGATGAACACAGCAGGCCAAGCAGCATTATAGGAGCAGGAAAACTTGACGTTTCGGGCCTAAACCCTTCATCAGAAATGGGGGAGGGGAAGAGGGTTCTGAAATAAATAGGGAGAGAGGGGGAGGCGGATAGAGGATGGATAGAGGAGAGGATAGGTGGAGAGGAGGCAGACAAGTCGAAGAGGCGGGGACGGAGCCAATAAAGGTGAGTGTAGGTAGGGGGGTAGGGAGGAGATAGGTCAGTCCAGGGAGGACGGACAGGTCAAGGGGGCGGGATGATGTTAGTAGACAAGAGATGGGGGTGTGGCTTGAGGTGAGAGGGAAAACAGGTTAGGGAGGTGGAGATGAGCTGGGCTGGTTTTGGGATGTGGTTGGGGGAGGGGAGATTTTGAAGCTTGTGAAATCCACACATCCCTGCCTCTTCGACTTGTCTGCCTCCTCTCCACCTATCCTCTCCTCTATCCATCCTCTATCCGCCTCCCCCTCTCTCCCTATTTATTTCAGAACCCTCTTCCCCTCCCCCATTTCTGATGAAGGATTTAGGCCCGAAACGTCAAGTTTTCCTGCTCCTATGATGCTGCTTGACCTGCTGTGTTCATCCAGCCCCATGCTTGTTATCTCGGATTCTCCAGCATCTGCAGTACCTTTTATCTCTGATGTAAAGTTTAGGAGGTTTGATTTTTAGGAACTGGGCTGATATGCTGGAAAACTAAGATAGGCTTTGAAACCTTGTCATGTCTGTACCCACATTGCTATATTTAATGAACTTTAAACCCAAGCCCTATGTGAAAGGACACAGGGCAGTGTCACACACGGATCAGGTGCTTATGATGAAAGGTACAAAAGCACATGGGCCAGGCTTTCCTGATAGCATGCACCTAAATCCAGATCCGAGCCCTTTTGAAGTCATTGAGTTTCGTTAGGATGCATTAACACTGCTGACTAGAGGAAAAAGCTGCTGATCACCTGGCACAGTAGCCCTTAATCTACTAAGATACAAGCCACTTTGTGTCTTAGCAAATTAACCATGAGGTGAATCAGCAGTCACAGAGGAAGGTGATAGAATCCAACCCAGGGCTGCAAGTTTTATTTCACCATACAACAACGGATTACGAGTGCAGAAAAACTTGTGCACACAAAATTTTGTGCCTCAGTTAATTGAAGACTTGTTCAGCCTGACTGACATCATCCTCAATTGCAACAGGGCAGCAACTCTATCATCTCTGGCTGAAACCTTCTTTCACCAAGGTTTTGTGTCCATTCTTTGGAACATCTCCCTCTCAAAATCTATAAATGTAAGCAGTTTCACTCAGAAATGACATTAAATGATATGGGATGGTGACACCTGGTTAATATTTATTCAAAGTTATGACATATCCTCTTTACACTGGCAATCATGTTCCAGTTACTTCCTGGAACTTGCATAAATCAGTCTTTCATTTCCATGTAGCAAAAGCATTTCTATTCATGTACTGCATAGCTGGGTACTCAGGAGATTACAAAGCACTTTACAACGTGCCAATGAATGTACAAAGATATGGACTAGGATCAGATTGGGGCATTCAGCTCCTCTAACCCGCTCTGACATTCAGCAAGGTCATAATTGATCTAATTGTGCTCTCAACAACACATTATCACCTATCCTGATAACCTTTAACTGTCTCGTTAGTCAAGAATCTGCCTCTGCTTTAAATAATCCTACCTCCACCACTTTCTGTGGAAGAGAGTTCCAAAGATTCATGACATTCTAAGAGAAGTAAAAATCCCCTTAAATTTCTGTCTTAAATGGTAAACTTACCTTACTTTTAAACTATGTTTCAAGTTCTTGTCTCTCTTACAAGGGGAATCTAGCCTTCAGCATCCATCCTGTCATGTCCCCCTCAGGATATGTGTGAACGTTCTCTGATCTGCTTCAAACACATTTATATTCTTTCATAAATAAGGAGTGGACAGAGAAAAATTATACACAGTAGTCCAAGTGTGGCCTGACAAAACTTTTGTGCAACTGTAGCAAAACATTTCATATCCCATTCCCCTTGCAATAAATGTCAACATTCCATTTGTCTTCCCAATCACGAGCTGTATCTGCACACTAACTTTGGGATTCAAATACATGGACACTCAGATCTCTCTGTACCACACGAGTATGTCATCACTATTAATCAATCTGAGCACAGCAGGATCCCAAAAAGTACAAATGAGGTAAATAATCAGATGCTGTTGTTTGAGATATAGATGGATATGGCCTGAACATCAGGGATACTTCAAATAATGCCACTGAACTTTTGCACTAAATTGAGCAAATGGGCAAGGCCTTTGACCTTTCAGCTGAAATATGGTTTCAATAATGAAGTACTCTTTCGGGCGCACCAAAGTGCCAGCCCATGTTATCGTCTTTACTGTGTTGATGTGCATAATGGTTTGAATGTCTGGTGTTCTTATGTGTAACATTTTATTGTGTGTGTAAAGTGTTAATGAGTATATAGCATAGTGCAGTGTTATTACCAGAATGTAGGAACAGGAGCAGGCTATTTATCCCCTCCAGTCTGGTCTACCATTCAGTTAGCTCATGATTGACATGTGCCAACTCCATATATTCACTTTTGCCCCAAATCCATCCCTTAGTACCTTTTGCTAACACAAATCCATCAATTTCAGTTTTAATATTGACAACTGATGCAGCATTGCAGAAGAGAGTTCTAAACTTCTACCACCCTTTGCATGATGAAGTGTCGCCTGATGTCTCTGCTGAATAGTCCAGCTTTAAATTATTTGAGAACATTTCCAATTGTGGACTCTCCACCCAGCAGAGCTAGTTTCTCCCAATCTAACCTGTTTCTCTTTGTATCTTAAATTTCAATCAAGCACCCTTTAACCTTCTAAATTCCAAGAATTATAGCAATCTCCTTTCAATTTAAATATTGGAGTTCATTGGACTCGGCAAAATTTCAAAGAAAGAAATAGTGTAGCTAAGGCCTGGAGTCCAGAACTAGTTACATTAGTCCAGGTGTAGTCTGACCAGGACATTGTACAGCTAAAGCATGACATCTATACTCTTGCATTCTAATCCCTAAATATAAAGACCAAAATCCATTTGCCTTCTGGATCATTTACATTCATCTATGTTTTTATTCATTCGTGGGTTGAGGGCATTGCTGGCTGGACCAGCATTTATTGCCCATCCCTAATTGCCCAGAGGGCAGTTCAGAGTCAACCACATTGCTGTAGGTCTGGAGTCACATGTAGGTCAGACCAGGTAAGGAAGGTAGATTTCCTTTCCTAAAGGACATTAGTGAACGAGATGGGTTTTTCCAACAATCGCTAATAGATTATTCATCATCATTAGACTCTTAATTCCAGATTTCTTTTTCTTGAATTCAAATCCCACTACCTGCCATGGCAAGATTCAAACCTGGGTCCCCAGAACATTATCTGGGTCTCTAAATTAACAATACAGAGTTAATACCACTAGGCCATCACCTCTCCCATTACTTACATTTACATTGAGCCTACATTAAAATCCATTGGCCACAGTTTTGCCTATTAACTTAATTTACCAGAATCTATAATCTTACACTTCTTCATGCTTACCACGTGTCATTGGCAAATTTCTATAGGAGGCTTTCTATCCCATTGTATAAGTTGCTAATGAATACAGTGAGTAGTTGAGGTGCCAAACAGATCCCTCTGACCACAAGTCACATCTTCCCAACTGAAGCACTTCTATCCATTATCTTTACTCTCAATCCCCTGTCACTCAGCTAATTTCCTAACCCAAAAAAATCCATTGACGTTCTCCTGTCCACTACTTTAACCACCTCAAAAAAAATTAATCCAATTCATCAAGCATGATTTACTACATATCCATGTTAGCTCTCTCTCTGATCAGCTGAAAAGTTTCAAGTGATTCAGTCACCCTCTCCTAAATTATACAACTCCATTTCCAACAACAGGTGACTAACTAATCTACAATTCTGTAGTTTCCCTGTGTCATCTTTCTTATTGAATGTGTAGTGTAACTGAATGCAACGTTGTTTTACATACATAGCGTGCATTGTGTGTGTGTAACATTAATGAGCGTAGCTTATTATTCTGGATGTGCAATTTTGATACATGTGTAACGTGTTAATTTCCACATATTATACTGCCAAAAGTAACTACCCTGAACTGCGGTAGAAACACAACTAAAGACACCCACTCAGCACACACCAAACATCCTGTCAGAAGAATCCAAATGTGGATTCCCCTGGGAGTTGATGAGCATTTTCTGTCCCTCACGTAACTTCCTCCAATATCAGACAGGTTTTAGCAGCTTGGACCAAGACTTAAAAGGAATAAACACCCAATCCTGTAATATAATCACATCCCCACTTTAGATCATCTTAACGTCTTCAGGAATGACTTGGGTGCATTAATTCATGAGGAATTAATAGTATCTTAAGCTTTCTGACCCTTTCCTTCGGTTACTCTTAGTGTTAATTGAACATTCTAGCTAATTATCAGTTAGCTTTAATTCCAGATGTAGCCACATATTTTATCTCTCCTCACTTCGTTGAGACAATTATCACCCGGAACAGAGTTTGTCTCACACCTACGTCATATGTCCCTGTGAAATCAGAAACAAAAACAGATAAAGCTGGAAATGCTCAACAACAACAATTTTCATTGATATAGCAGCCTTATCATAATAGAACATCTCACAATACTTCACAGGATCTGTAACAGACAATAATTGACACTGAGCCACAAGAAGAGGGATCAGAACAGGAGTCCACAAACTTGAGACAAACTGATGTCAAGGAGCATTTGAAAGAGGAGACGGAAGCAGCAAAGTAGGGAGATTTTAGAGAGTTATATAAAATCTTGCGACATGGGGCACTGAGGCACAGCTACCAAGGTTTGGCCAAAGAATTGGAGGAATGTGGCGTTCTGAGGTTGTTAGAGGAGAGTTGGGAGGGGTGGTGGTTGGGATGGGGGATTTGAACACAAGGGCAAGAATATTAAAATCAAGGCATTGCTAAACCCAGAGCAAATATTGGTCAAAAAGCACAGGCATGATGGATGAATGGATTTCACATTGTTAGGCTACAGACATTTGGATGGACTGGAGTTTATGGAGGATAGAAGATTGAAGGCTACCTATGACAGCAATAGAATTGCTGAGTCTGGAGGTGGCAAAGACAGGGATGGGGGTTTCAGCAACTAATAGCCTAAGGCAGGGACAAAATAGGTCAGCAGGCACCAGGGAGACAAGAATATCCCTGTGAAGTGCTGAAATGGATCTTCTCCCTATGCAGACTGCACCTGATGAAAGAGCAGCGCTTCAAAAGCTTGTGATTTCAATTAAACCTGATGGACTATAACCTGGCGCTGTGTGACTTCTGACTTTGTCCACCCCAGTATAACACCAGCACCTCCAAATCACAGCTGACTGAGGTCTCAGTACCTCTTAAGTCAACTGTAAATGATTAGTACTTTGATATTGCATTTCCCTATGTTGACTGAACATTTTCTAAAAGACAGCTCTTATGATGCTCGGATTTAAATGAGGCTGTATAAAGTGGAAGCATGGATCATGGGATAGAAGCTTATGCTGGTCATGGAAGCGGGAGGCAAGGTAAGCAGGAGAACTTAATTGCACTACAGACCAACTCGCACTCTTGAGCTTGAACCCTTTCAGATCCTCACATCCTAATGCAGCATCACATTCCATTCAGTGCCCCCAAGACTTTTCCCATTATTAACACTTTGTCTTTGAGTATGTAACTTTATTTTCCACCACCCCATCTCCTCCACATCTCTGAATTCAGAAATTCAGGCAGTCTGGAGGCTTCCTGTTCCCTCGGAATATACTGTCTTTGAATTTGGAAAATTGATAAGTTTCTGAGTTGAAGACTATTAACTTTGATTCTGTTCCAGAAAGTGTGAAGTCTGTAGGTCCGCTTAGACTGGAGAACCTTTAATCTTATGAATTCCCTTTGCAGAAGATGGCTGTCGTCTGGCTGAAACAGGTACTTACTTTTTTGCACTATCCTGGACTTTTTCTTTCTTTTTGGCCATATCACGGATCTCTAAAGCAGGCAACTTCTTCACTGTGGCCGAATCTGTGGATGTTGATCACACCATCTCAATATTCCATGGAGTTAGATGCACCAACACTTGAGCCTGTCTGAGCAGATTGTTATTCTCAGTCTGCTGGCAAATCTGTGTTGAAGTGTGTCAGCTCTTTACTACAATGTGTTCATTAGGTTCATTTGCCCATAGTGATAGCTTGACATGTCTCCTTCCTCAATTGTACTGCTTGGGGATTGCTTCTTGCTTCTTGCTTTTATGACTACAGCTGTGCAAAATATACGATTATTATTTTTGGAATTTAGATTATTTTATACAAAGAGAGGCATATGGATGCAGGTTAGCGCTATGGAGTCAGTAACCAAACTGGTATCAGTTTGTGGTTCCCTGACTGGCTGTTCTTTGGTCAGTGGTTATTTGATGTAAATAATTCACTTCCTTCCACCATTGAAGAGTCTCGGGTCAAAACATCCGTGCTCAAGTGTGAGAACTCTTTATTGTAAAAAGTGTGTAAATTCTCTTCTATCTTTATTCTCTATGTTGCAGAGAAATGTTAGGAGATAAACTAAAACTTTCTTCTGAAGTCAATCTTCAACTCTTCTCAACTAAAACCCTGGGGTTTTCTAAAATGGACTACAAACAAATCTAATGTAACCAAAAATTATAAACATCTTATTCTATTAACACACCTAAGGCTTTCCTAAGTTGTTTGCAGTCACATGTTCTCTGGAAACTGCTACGCTTAGGTCACTGTTCCAGAATTACATGTTGACCCTTTTCTATAAAAGGTTTATGGAACTTGATTAAAAGTACCTGCTGCATCTTTTACCCTTTGACAAGCCATAACCCCATCAGCTATTGTCCCAGTTGAAGACAAAAATGTACTAACTTGTTCAGCTTCTCATTCAGTTTCTAGTTTGGAAGTAAGTCTGTCTCTTAAGAAATATTTTCTCCTGGATGAACTATTCTGTGTTTGATTTGGCCAACTCTGAAATTAAATCTTCCTGGCAATATGATTTCTGCTATCCTGCATTGCTAATGTGATTACATCTCTTCCTTGCTTTAAAGACTCTTACCCCTGCAGTACAACGATGTTGTTACTGTGCACTGCTGCACTGAAGTTTTTCCTGTCCTGTGCAGTCAAATGAAGGAATCCCAGTATTTGCAAGTAAAATGGAGATTCCCACCTTCTGCAACTAAATGGATCATACCTGTCTTTTTCACAGCTTCTCTAGGTGAACCTGCTTGATTAACAATTCCTGTTTCCTTAACATGAATCATTCCTTTCAACAAATAAAGGTCTCTGTTTCATTTTGTTTGATCAGAACCAATATTCAGGATTCTCGTATTGTTTGCCATTACTTGTGTTATTAAATGACGGAACTCTTCAGCTACTCAGTGCACTTGTGACGGGTATGGCAAGGCATTAGGCCTCTGAGTTTCTTATTTTTAATTTCTTCTCAACTTTGCACGATTTATTCCACCCGACAATCACATGAATTATACCACAATGTGCACAATTTACTTATTGTTTCATTTGCTTCCTGTCTCCTACACTAGGGAAGACATGTAACAGTAGAAGCCAAATAGGGGGTATTTTAACCAGCCTTGTTTTACTTCCGAAAAAATTGCACCCTTCCAACTGCAGCCACCTGAAAATGCAGCTCCACAACTTCAGCACTCCTCCAGAGCATGCTGGTCACATCCTTTAGCGTGTAAATTAGCTACACGCACCAATTACAGTTTATTTATCTTTGCTTATACATAGAGCTGGAGCACATGTCTGTGCACTGATTGTTTGTTGACACCATTACACCTTGTTATTTTAAATCAGACACTTCACTCACATCCCTTTAAATAGATACATACATCTAACAATTTGAACCAGCTGGTGTGTGACCTGCTCTCTATCTTGTTGAAGGTGCCAAAGGGAAAACTGACATGAAAGAAGGTGGGAAGTACTCTGACTTGGCCACAACTGTGGTTCAAGTGATAGTACTCTCAGTTCTGACTTAGCAGGCTTTGGGTTCAAGTTCCATTCAATCTGTTCTTGAGCAAACAATCCAGCCTGGTACTCTGTTCTCATATTAAGGGAGTGCCACCCTAGTGGATGTTGCAATCTTTTGAGTTAAACTTTTAAAGAATACCCCATTGGCCCTATTGGTTGAACTTAAAAGATTCCATGTTTTACAACTAGACGCTGGTTGATGTTCCCTGAGTCAATATGGTTCCAGATGGGATGCCTCAAATTGTCAAGCTCCCAGCTAAAGAGGGGTGAACAGGTTTCTTACCTTTATTAATCTATAAACTCCTTAGGTGATCACAGCAAGATTAATTTACATGGGTTCCCCTCCCTTGTTGATGCTTTTCTGCCAGACCAAATGGATTTACGTTATCAAAGGAGCCAATATTACCAGGCGTTCTAGAGTTACCAAGAGTAAGTTCATTAGTTGCTAAAAGCGAGAAGTAATAATAACAGAACACACGCACACTTACAAGTGAGCCCATGAGAAAGATAAAAGTTAAAAGGTATACAGGTCAGTCTTTATGGGTCATTCGTGAAGAGTAGATAGTGGAATGTTGATAGATTAACAGTCAATTTCAGGATTCTTGGTTTGGCAGTTTAGATGAAATCCTTTAGTCCTGCTTCTTTTTGACTCATTTACTGGCTAGCTAGTTTCTAGCACTCAGTGCTATGCTGGAGTATCTAGTGAATGGTTTCAATTGTGACTTACACAGCACTCTAGCGCTTCAACATTCGATGGCAGACATGAGTACCTCAGTTCAGTAGCACACCTTCTTCCACTAGCACACATGAACCAGGGTTGAACACTAAAACAAAACAAAGAACTGCGAATGCTGTGGAATCTGAAACAAAAGCAGGAATTATCAGAGAAAATCAGCAGCTCTGGCAGCATCAGTGGACAGAAAACCGAGTTGACACTTTAAAGCCATTTCTGAAGAAGTGTCTACTCTAGACTTTCACATCTTCTGACTGTCATCACCCTTTTAGCTTCTTCTCTCAAACTACTCAATGAAGTATTGGCAGAGTACATTACGTAGATATACATGTTATATGTAGAATACTTATTACATAGCTATATTTATAACCTGTTATATATATATGTTACATAGCACAGGAGCAGGTAATTGGTTCATGCTGGTGTTGATGCAATACACAAACTTCTTCCCTCTAATTAACTCTTGCTGCACTGCTTCTAATTCCTCCTTGCTAATGTGTGCATCAAGCCTCTCTTTAGATGCACCAATATTGTTTGCTTCCTATACTCCCATCAGTTCCATATGCTCATCAATCTTTACATTGAAATTATTCATAAATTCTTTATTTGATCCTATTTGACTATCTTAAATGCATGCCTTTTTGCCGAGGGTTCACCCACAAATAGAAGCAGATTTTATTTTGTGTTTTTTTCATCCCTTTGAAATTTGTAAGACCTCTGTACGGTTACATCTCAGTCTTTTAGCTAGGGAAAAGTGAGTTTTTCTGGTCAAAATGTTACAAATTTATTTTCGACTTTACTCACCCCAAGACTGAGGGATTCAGTTATATTTGGAGACTAGTGAACTTAAAATTGTTCCTCTTGGCTCAGAGAACGGTAAGAAGATATTTAATAAATGTTTAATCTTTATTGTGTAATAGGTGGTTCAGAATCATGAAAGATTTTTATAGAGTAAATGGCAACAGGTGTGGTAACCAGAGGGCGTGGAATCAGAATAATTAGCAAAGGAACCAAGGGGAAGAAAAGACCTTTCTATAAACAGGTAACAATCTGAATGCAAAACCTGAACTTTCAAAAAACCATTAGACAGGCACTTGAACAGGGAAATAAAAAAGTTATGGGGGAAAGAGTATAAGTGTGAAGTAAATTGCCTAATTATTTCAAAAAAGAAAGCACAGGTGTGATGGATTGAATGGCCTCCTCTTGTGAATGATGAAAGATTCAATGCTTATTGAATAAGCTTGTTCTCCCAGCAGAAAGACTTGCCCCCTTGGTGTTACAATGCTATTGATCTTACTGTCTTGGGATCATACTCCCATTGAGTGAAGCTCTCTCTCTTGTGGTGGGACCACTACAGTATCCGCACCAAAGAATTGCTTGTCCTAGTTAAACCTCTTCTTTGAATTGCCAGGTATGATATTATGAATCTTCAAATGACAGAGAATGGTATGTATGACTATGTTAACATTGGGACGTGGTATGAAGGGTTGCTGGACATTGACGATAACAAGCTTCAGATGAACATGACCAAGATGGTGCGCTCTGTCTGTAGCGAGCCGTGTACAAAAGGTCAGATCAAGGTGAGTCCAACTGGCACTCTAACAAATTATCTGTAAAAGGATTGGGATGGTTGGATTCATTCTGAAGGTCAACCCCCAACTTGCCGAGATTAGCTATTACTTTCTAAATATTTTCTTCACTGCCTTTCAGAGAGACAGAAGTAGTTCTGTTTCTGATGCAAGGTTGTCATCCTGAAATGTCAACTCTCTTTTTATCTCTTGACGGCCTGAGTGCTCTCCTGCATTTTATTTTCACTTCCATTGACATTGCTCTCTGTTCTGTTTCAACAGGTTATTCGGAAGGGAGAGGTGAGCTGCTGCTGGATTTGCACAAGTTGCAAAGAGAATGAGTACATGCAGGATGAGTTCACGTGCAGGGCCTGTGAGCTGGGCTGGTGGCCAAATGCTGACCTCACAGGTAAGGCCATTTTTGGGAAACTGGCCTGAGATTTGGGCAGGGTCCTCATAATAAGGTTTTGCTGATTTGGGGAAGAACGGGGCAATTCTTTTCAGTGTCCTGGTCAATGTGTTTCTTGCAGACCAATATCAGTGAAATAGATTATCTGATTATCCTGTCACTGACTGACATCCTTAAGTGATCAATCAGCAACAACTTAAAGGCCTGTTCACGTTATAGATTATCTCTGATCCTGGCAGGTGGGGATGAATGTTATTCAGAACTCTTATTTCTCTATTTTTCTAATTTATTGCTGGACTTTTTATTTCTTTATTTTTCTTTTTTTGGCCCCGAAGAATTTGTACTTAAGAATCTGTACCTAGGTACCTGGGTGCTTAAGATGGTGTCGTAAGTGGTGACTTTAAACCTTTTCACTGTACTCATGTGAGTACATGTGACAAAAAACTCATTCTAATTCTATTGTAACCTGTAAACAGTGTGGTCTGCCTGCTGGGTTAGGTGGGCTGGTGTGTGGGCTTTTGATCTTTTCCAAACCAGGTATGTTTGTGAGCATTGGTGGTGGTGGGGGGAGGGGGGGGATAGTGGTGTAGAAGCTGACCTTGCCTCCTAGCCCCCCTGACAAGCCCCTGTCTCTGCATGGCACTCCACACTCCCACCACATCATATCCCCTCCACCCACTATCCCCCCTCCCCAAACAACCACCGATACAACTCATCTCCTGTGCCCACAGCTTCTGGACTTCTGTGGCTCCAATTGGCCAGCAGCCTGATTGACCTGGGGGAGGACATCACTATCCCTGGGTGACCACTTAAGTACACAATAGGTGGATGATCTGATGGGCTTTCCAGTTCATATTGGTGAAGATGACGGAATCCTGCCTGTTTTACACATACCAAGTTAGATGAAAAGTAGACATTCCCCTCAATTTCTTTCATCTGGGCCTTTATGAAAAATGTCAAAGACTGTGTTTTTAATATTTCCCCTTGCTTTTATTGATCCATACTATGCCATGTGTTTCCTAACACACACACCCACCAACCCCACAATACTAACTATTGCTGGAGTAATGGATTCACAGCCACCACTGCCTAAATAGCTACTTTTCATTAGCGTTATGTAGGTGTTCAGCACAGGAAAAGATCATTCAGTCCAACAGTTCAACATGTTGATCATTACAAAAACCTCACTCACCGTATATCGTCTCACATCTATCTAAATATCCTTTAATTTATTTAGCCCTCATACAGATATGAAGCATTTACTTACATGTATCTAATCTATTCAATTGATCTACTCCATGTGGTTGGCAAGTCTCACATTCTCACAAGCTTTTAGGCAGGTAAGGTTCTGCTGAATTCCTTATCTGTTTTATTAGTGGCTATCTTTCACATTGACCCCTCGTTTTTAACTTCACGAAAGAGGAAACATCTTCTCTATGTCTATTCTTTCAGATTTCATTGTAACGTTAAAGGCCTTAAGTAGGTCTTCTCTTAGTTTTCATTTTTCTGGAAGTAACATGAAATTTGAATGCATGTGTTAGCCAAAGATCAAGTAGCAGGGATTATTTATTATACTGGTATCAGATCATTGCAAACATGAAGGAATATTAAGGTTTAAAAGGAAGACAGAGTATTTACATGGATATAATTCGCTGGTTTAAACTTGGTTGAGGAAATCCTTTGATCTTATTCCCACACAGGCCTCCTTCACCCAAAGTCACCCTTTATTCTAGAAGGGTTCTGTCCAACTGTTCCAGCTGTCCTCCCGCACCATCGCCACCTGCTGCTAGAGGTGGCATTACATATAAAATACAACCCCCAATATGTTTAGTCTTTCCAGATAGTTATAAGCTCTGTTTTTATAGTATTTTCTCCAGGGTTTCCACAGTATTTTCACCATGAAGAGCTTTACATAAAATTCAAACCTATCCTCATTATATGAGGTCTTGCAAGGATCAGCAGGATACAATTAAGTCATATCTCTCTCCTTGCCACTGCCCATCCTATGAGATTAATTGTAGCATTTTCCATTGCTGTCCTGGATGAAATTTTCCCAAGTAACACAGATGCCAACTAACATCTGGAACATTCTTGTTACTCTCCTTCCAATTTCTTAATGTCCTCTCAATTGTTCAATGCACAATGAGCCAGGATATAACTTAACTGGTGAGTTAACAGCACCCTCCATTTATTTCACTCTTGTCCATTTATTTTCATGAAATTTTCCCCTGACTGTCGCTGTGGATGAGAGGGCATGCAGTCTTCCATTGGGAATGTGGCAACTGACGAAACAAAGACAAAATGGTGTGCCTCCTTAACTGATCAGATTGAAATATTCTGAATTGAACAATGCAGACCACCACAAGGTGTAAACTAGAATAGTGGATTATTAGTGGAATCAACATCCTGGGGGATACCATTGGCCAGAAACTGAAGTGAATTTGCCACATACAGCTATAGCTACAACAGCAGGCCAGAGGCTAGGAATTCTGCAGTGAGCAACTCACCCTCTGCTTCCCCACAAAGCCAGTCAAAATGCACCAGTCAGGAATGATATAGAACATCCCACACTTGCCTGCATGCATGCAGTTCCAACAATACTGAAGAAGCTTCACCCCCATCCAGGCAAAACAGCCCACTTGACTGGGACCACATCTGTCATCTTCAATATTTCCTCCCTTGATCTCCATTGTACTGTATCAATAGGGTGTACCATCTACAAGATGCACTGCAGTAATATACCAAGGCTCCTTTGACAGCACTCAAACTGGTGCCCTCTACCATCCAGAAGGACCGGGGCAGCAGATGCATGGAAGTACCACCACCTGAAAGTCCCCCTCCAAGTTATTTTATACACCATCCTGACTTGGAACAATATAGCTCTTCCTTCACTTTTATTGGGTCAAAATCCTGGAAATCCCTCCCTATCATCATTGTGGGTGATCCTACAGTCTTTCAAAGCGGCTTGGAGTGCCTGGATCACACATTTTTGCCTTCTAAGCTGTATGCCCCCAGGGAGAAATGTCTAAGGTTTATCTCCAAAGTCTTTAAGTGCTCCTTATTGGTCTTTCCTGTTATTAGCATGTCATCTAGATAACTGGTGACCCGGGGTATACCTTGTAAAATGTTCTGCATCGTCCACTGAAAATTGCACAGGCTGATGATACCCGAAATGGCAGTCTCGTCTATTGGTACAAACCCTTATGGATATTGAATGTAGCATACTTCTGGGAATCCTCAAGTAACCACAATTGCAAGTACTCATAGCTCATGTCCAGCTTCAAGAAGGACAGCCCCCTGCCAGCTTTGCATTTAAGTTCTCTATGTGAGGGATTGGGTATTTATCCAGCTGTGAAAAGAAGTTTACCATTTGTTTAAAATCCCCGCAAAGGCAAATCGACCCACCAGGCTTCACAGTTGGTATGACTGGTGCTCTCATTCCACAAACTGGACTGGTTTGATGATTCCTTCACTTTCCAGCCTTCTGATTTCTGCCTCTACTTTTGCCTGTAAAGCTATTGGCACTGGGCAGGCCATGCAGAATCGTGGAATTGCTCCCAGGTCAACCTGGAAGGTGGTCTTGGCTCCTTTGATAGTCCCTAGACCCTCCTGAAAAACATCAAAATATTTAATAAAGAATTCACTCTAATTGAAAAATGTTCAGCCAATCTCAGTAAATCTTTCTCAGCCAATTTCGCACCATCAAGCTTGGGTATGAGCATTTTACTATAATCAGTGAATACCAAACCAGCTGCTTCTCGTAAGAGACCGGAACCAAAGTTGTATCTTTAATCTGCAAAAAAAAAATCTCCAGTATAGATTCTCAGACTAGCCAAGGTTTTGCACAAATTTAAAGGTTGGAGTTCACAGCGAATTTTGTTCTGGTTTTGCCACGTTGGTATCGACCTCCATTAGAATGGGTTACCATTTAGCCAGATATTTATTTTGATTGGTTCTGATTTGGATGTTGCTAAGCAAATTAACTGTTCCAAACCAAATGTAGGTGGACTTTCCAGGGTGTGCACATGCATATATCTCTTGGATACCAGCCTATGGGTTCTCTTACTCAACATTGGTCCAGTGGGACTCTTCCATTGTCTCGAGTCTGCATACCGGCAGCAACTACAATGACTTGCCAACCCGGATTCTGAAGAAAATTTTAACCGCTTTGCCTAACCTTGGCTTTGCTTTTGGGTTTTGCTGTCAGCTGACCTAGAAACCCTATGCTCAGGATATGTCCTGAATGAGGCTATGTAATTGCCTTCACTCAAGTGGTGTTCCCCTAGCTCAGTCAGGCTGGCAGAGGTATCCATTTCTATCCACTTGGCATATTTTCCAGTCAAGTTGATTACATTAATAATCTCACACACCTAAAGGTCTCTCAGTATTTCATTAAGGGTTAAAGCAAAATCACATGCCTCTGCCAGTCATCTTAATCTCGTAAAAAATTCCAAATCAGATTCCCCTCGTTCTTGAATTGCAGAGTAAAACTGACAGTGTGTCAGAATTAGACGAGGCTTGGAGTCGTAATATTCCTGAACTAAGTGCATCAACTCTTGAAAGGTTTTAGTACCTGATGCCTCAGAGAATGTTAAGCTCCTATAACTGAAAAAGCTGCTGGTCCACAAGCTGTCAGAAAAATTATTCATTGCTTTTCATCTGCATCAATGTCATTAGCCTGGGAAAAAATAACTCATTTTTTCCACACATTGGACCCGATCTTCGACAGCATCATCAAACGTGTTGAGCTACCCAAATAATATCATGATGCCAAAAATGCTTATCCCAACTCAAAGACGACTGTTGCGAGCAAATTTCTTCAGAAGCATGCTTTTCTCTCATCACCACTGAAATAACTCCACAGAGGTCAGTATGCTGTCACCAAATTGCTCTTTATTTACACATGGAAAGTCATTGACCCTGATCCAAATCCCTCAGAGCCAGCTCTCAAAGTGAACAGGATATCGTTCACTCCTGTTCTTATCTGTCAGCCAGGGCTCACTAATTGGACCAGTTTAACAGTCCCAATTAGGGAACTCATATTCCATGGGTCCACCTGGCTGACCTCATTACAATCACTACATGCCCGTCATCTTTTAAAAAACCTCTACAAGGTCACCCCACAGCCTCCTACATTCCAGGGAAAAAGGTCCCAGCCCATTAGTTCTATGGAAGTGTCACCAGACCCTAAACGTTAACTCTGATTTTTCTTCACAGATGCTGCCAGACCTGCTGAGCTTTTCCAGAAACTTCTGTTTTTGTTCCAGCTTATCCAGCCTCTCTGTACAACTCAAACCTTCCTGTCGCAGTAACATCCTTGTAAATCTTTTTTGCACCCTTTCCAGTTTAATAGCATCCTTCCTATGGCAGGGCAACCAGAACTGTATGCAGTACTTCAAATGTGATCTTATCATTGTCTTGTACAGCCATAACATGATGTCCCAACTCCTGTACTCAATGCTCTGACCGATAAAGGCACGCGTGCCAAACACCTTCTTCACCATCCTGTCTACCTGTGATGGTACTTTCAAGGAACTATGTACCTGCACCCCTCAGTTTCTCAGTTTGACAACATTCTCCAGGGCCCTACCATTAATTGTGTAAGTCCTGTCCTAGTTTGTCTTACTAAAATGCAACAGCTGACATTTATTTGAATTAAACTCCATCTTCTACACTTGGCCCACTGGCCCAGTTGATTAAGATCCTGTTAAATCTTCAATTAACCTTCTTCACTGTCCACTATACCACCAGTTTTGGTGTCATCTGCAAACATACTAACCATGCCTCCTATATTCTCATCCAAATGGTTTATATAAATGACGAACAATAGCGGACCCAGCACTGATCCGTGTGACATGCTGCTGGACACCAGCCTCCAGTCTGAACAACAACCCTCTACTACCACCCTCTGAATCCTTCCAAAAGGCAATTTTTTACCCAGTAGGCTAGCTCTCCCTGGATCCCATGGGATCAAATCTTACTAACCAGTCTACCACACTGAACCTTATCGAAGGCCTCGCTAAAGTCCATGTAGACAATGTCCACTATTCTGCCTTCATCTATCTTCTTGGTGACCTCTTCAAAAACCCTAATCGAATTTGTGAGACTCAATTTCCCACGCACAAAGTCATGCAGACTGTCCCTAATCAGTCCTTGCCTTTCTAAATGCATGGAGATCCTGTCTGTCAGAATCCGCTCCAACAGCATACCCACCACTGACGTTAGGCTCGCTAGTCTATAGTTCCCTGGATTTTCCTTGCAGCCTTCTGAAATAATGGCGTCACAATAGCCAACCTCCAATCTTCCAGTACCCCACCCTTGGTTATTGATGGTCCAAACATCTCTGCTCAGAGACCCACAATTTCTTCACTCCCTTCCCACAACATCTTGGGTACACTTGATTAAGACACAGGGATTTATCTAACTTTATGCATTTTAAGACTTCCAGCACTTCCTCTTCTGTAAAGTAGACTCTTTTCAAGACATCACTTTATTTCCCAGAGTTCCCTAGCTTCCATGTCCTTCTCCACAGTAAATACAGATGAGAAATACTAATTCAGGATCTCTCCAATCTCCTGTGGTTCCACACCTAAATGATCACATTGATCTTTAAGGGGCCCTATTGTTTCCCTAGTTACTCTTTCATCCCTAATATACCTGTAGAATCACTGTGGATTCTCCATTAGCCTATTTGCCAAAGCTATTTCATATTCCCTTTTTGCCTTCTTGATTTCCCCCTTAGGTGTACAATCTGCACCCCCTATTCTCCTTAAGTGATTTACTTGATCCCAGCTGCCTATACCTGATAACAAGCATGGGGCTGGATGAACACAGCAGGTCAAGCAGCATCATAGGAGCAGGAAAACTCGACGTTTCGGGCCTAAACCCTTCATCAGAAATGGGGGAGGGGAAGAGGGTTCTGAAATAAATAGGGAGAGAGGGGGAGGCGGATAGAGGATGGATAGAGGAGAGGATAGGTGGAGAGGAGGCAGACAAGTCGAAGAGGCGGGGATGGAGCCAGTAAAGGTGAGTGTAGGTAGGGGGGTAGGGAGGAGATAGGTCAGTCCAGGGAGGACGGACAGGTCAAGGGGGCGGGATGATGTTAGTAGATAGGAGATGGGGGTGTGGCTTGAGGTGAGAGGAAAAACAGGTTAGGGAGGTGGAGATGAGCTGGGCTGGTTTTGGGATGCGGTTGGGGGAGGGGAGATTTTGAAACTTGTGAAATCCACATTGATGCCATTGGGCTGCAGGGTTCCCAGGCTGAATATGATTTGCTGTTCCTGCAGCCTTCGGGTGGCATCACTGTGGCATTGTAGGAGGCCAAGGATGGACATGTCATCTGAGGAATGGGAGGGGGAGTTGAAATGGTTCGCGACTGGGAGGTGCAGTTGTTTGTTGCGAACTGAGCGCACCTATACCTGACATGTGCCTTCTCCTTTTTCTTGACCAGAGCCTCAATACCTCTAATCATTCAGTGTTCTCTACTCCTGCCAGGATTACCCTTCACGCAGACAGGAACGTCTTGGTCATTTTCTCTCGTTATCTCACTCCTCCCACTTGCCAAATATCCCTTTACCTGAGAACGGCCTCCCCTAGTCAACTTCTGAAAGTCCCTGTTTAACACCATCGAAATTGGCCTTGCCACAATTTAGAACTTCTACTTACGGACCAGGCCTATCCTTTCCCATAATTATTTTAAAACTCATAGAATTCTGGTCACTGCCCAAAATGCTCCCCTTCTAACACCTCAGTCACTTGCCCCGCTTTATTTCCGAAGAGAAGGTCAAGTTTTTTCCCTTCTATAGCAGGGCGATCTCCATATTGATTGATTTTCTGCAAGCTCCCAACATTCTCCAGCATCAGTGACAAATGCAGAGGATGCTGGAGAAATTCAGCACCGTCTGGCAGCATCTGAAAGGGAGAAACACAGTCAACATTTCAACTCTGATATGACTCTTCTTCAGAACTGAGCACAGAATATAGAACAGTACAGCACTGGAACAGATGCTTTGGCCCAGCATGTGTGTGCCAACCTTGATGCCATTCTAAATTAATCCCATCAGCCTGCACATGATCCATATCCCTCTATTCTCTGCCTGCACGTGTATATGTCTAAATGCGTCTCAAACATTGCTATCATATCTGCTTCTATCACCTCCCCTGGCAAAGTATTCCAGGCATGTATCACTCTCTGCATAAAAAACATGTCTTGCACATCTTTAACCTTTCTCCCTCTCATCTTAAACTATGCCCCCTACTATTTGACATTTCCACCCTGGGAAAAAGACTCCAACTATCCACCCTATCCATGTCTCTCATAATTTTATAGACTTCTATCAGGTTGCCCTCAGCCTTCCATGCTCTAGTGAAAACAATCCAAGTTTGTCCAACTCTCCTTTTAGCTAATCCACTCCAATCATGCAATAACCTGGTAAACCTTTCTGCACCCCTTCAAAATCCTCCACATCCTTCCTGTAGTGACGTGACCAGAACTGCACACACTGTTCCAAACATGGCCTGACTAAAGTTTTATACAGCTGCAACAAGACTTGTCAACATTTATATTCAATGTCCTGATTGATGAAGGCAAGCAAGCCCCACACCTCTTTACCACTTTATCCACTTATGTTGCCACTTTCAGGGAGCTATGAACTTGCACGCCATGATCCCTCTGTGTATCTATACTCCTAAGGATCCTGCCATTTGCTGTATACTTTCCTCTTGCATTTGACCTCTCAAAATATATCACCTCACACTTGTCTGGATTAAACTCTGTCTGTCATTTCTCCACCAGCTTTCCAGCTGATCTATATCCTATTGAATCCTTTGACAACTCCCTTACTATCCACAACTCCACCTATTTTCGTGTCATCTGCAGACTTACTAATGAGACCACTTACATGAAGAAGACTCATACCAAACTTCTGATGAAAGAGTCATACCAGATTTGAAACTTTAATTCCATTTCTCTCTCCACAGATGCTCAGTTTCTTTAGTGTTCTCTGTGTTTGTTGCCAGTTTCCAGTATCAGCAGTATTTTGCCTTTATTCAACTGTTTCAATGATGTTGGTTGAGTAATAAATGTGGTCAGAGCACAGCAGAAAATCTAACTGCCTTTCGAAATAATGCCCACAGGATCTTTATTATCCAATTATAAGAGCAGTCTCATCTAAAAAATAACTCATCAAGCTCCCTCTGTACTACGCTGGAGATGTCAGCCTGGATTTTTTGCTCAAGTCTAAGGAAGCTTATGCTTCAATACTGCAAGTACTATGCACTGAGCCAGTACAACACATCTCAGCACATTGCACCTTCAATGTGCCATATATATGTAAAAGACAAAGAAATCACAATTGGCTTCAGTTTTCCCCATATCCAAGTTATTAGTCAAATACCCATTAAAGATTGATTAATTAAAACATGGTCATAATATCAAAGAGGCTAGTAGAGAACGCACATTAAGTTGCTGTATTATTGTCAAAGGTACTACTAACCACAAAGTAATATTAAAGCTTCCTGTCTGACTGCTGAAATAATCCATACAGGTTTCATTGTCCATTTTTCTTCTTCACTTAGAAGAGGATGTATTTATTATAGGCACCTGAAAATTAAACAATTCTGATTTTAAAGGTTCATGAAATACACTCCGAAAATATGTGAATTAATGTCTGCAATAAATTTGTACCAGTTAGCCCTCTCCTTCCACCCAGACCCTAAGGCTTTAGGTGAACTTTTCCCCTGTGCCCAACATGTGTTTTGTGTGTGTACACACCATTGTGTGGGAAATTAGGCTGAAGATGCCAAAGTGCACGAGGACACCCCACCTCATGTGACAACCAAATGGGAAAGGTGCATTTGCAGTTCTATCCAAATTTGTTGCGTGTCAATGAGACAATGTTGGATTTTTCATCCAGCCACTGTGGAATATTGCATTTGTTGTGTCCTGTGATCAAAGACAGGCTGGCAGAAAAGATAAAGTGCTATTTTTCACTCGTTAAGGTCATCTTAAAGATCACTAATGACCAACTCATGCAGCCTTCCACAGCAGCACAGTTAAAACTTACTAATTTTTACAACAGCAGAGAATCTCTGAATCTGTTTGCAATTAGCTGGGTTAGAATATCTGGTCCCTGACCTCACATCCCAACTTGTATGGGATTTGCCAACAAGTGATCGGGAGGCAACCATTCACAAACCTCATTAAAATATTAAGCTCTTTTAAGTAGAACTCAAGAGCAAACTACACCATAGGCATCCAAATGGTGATACCATTGTGCAACTCCAATAAAGTCAAATTTCATCACCAGAGATCCCACTTTCAATTATGTATTTGGGGCCTCGTTTGCCAAACAGAATCTGTTTCTGCTTTGCCAATGAAAAAAGTAGTCTGTGTGTTTCTGGGCTTGGTTGGAAACCTGGGATTTTCTCACTTATTCAGCCTTTTTCTGGGAAAGTACACACAAGTAGGCTAGTGAACTTCTTTATTTACAAACATCAAGTGGCTTGTTACTGAACCATAATCCATAGCTTGCAATTGGCTGCTATTACTCCAAGCATGCTCTCAGGAAATATTCCAAAGTCCTACCTTCCCTGAATTTGATTACCATCTGGTTCTACTAGAAACAGGCATTTTTCTCATTTTTCCAACATGAAAGAAAATACCAACCATTCAATTTTACAAACCAACAGAATAATTTGTATGAACCAATGAGTTGCATTTATATGCCTTTATTACCTATAAACCTATTGTACACTTGCCCTAGAGTAAACATCGCAACCAGTTCCCAAGAGCATTATCAAGTTGAGTTTGACACTGAGCCTCAGAAAGAGATGTATGAAGGGCTGACAACCAAACGACTCATTTTCTGAACCATTTTTTACCTACTTTTCTGCAGGTTGTAAGAGGATTGATGTGAAGCATTTAAGCTGGAGCGACATAGAGTCTGCTATCGCCGTTGTCTTCTCCTGTTTAGGGATCCTAGCCACCATGTTTGTTACCCTTATCTTCGTGTTATACAGGGACACGCCGGTGGTCAAGTCTTCGAGCCGTGAGCTCTGCTACATCATCCTGGCTGGTATCTTCCTGGGCTACATCTGTCCATTCACGTTGTTGGCCAAGCCAACCTTGGCCTCCTGCTACTTTCAGAGGATCCTGGTTGGGCTTGCTGCTGCCATGTGTTACTCTGCCTTGGTGACTAAAACCAACCGTATTGCCAGGATCCTGGCTGGTAGCAAAAAGAAGATCTGCACTCGCAAGCCAAGGTTCATGAGTGCATGGGCTCAGTTGGTGATTGCTTCCATCTTGATCAGCATTCAGTTGACCATAGTAGTCACACTGTTGATCCTCGAGCCCCCAACGCCAGTCCTCTCCTACCCCAGTATCAATGAGGTTTTCCTAATCTGCAACACAAGCAACCTGGGCGTTGTAGCCCCTCTGGGGTACAATGGGCTTCTCATTATGAGTTGCACCTACTACGCCTTCAAGACAAGGAACGTTCCCGCAAATTTCAATGAAGCCAAATACATAGCCTTCACCATGTACACTACATGCATCATATGGCTTGCCTTCGTCCCCATCTACTTTGGCAGCAACTACAAGATTATTACCACCAGTTTTTCGGTCAGCTTAAGTGTGACGGTAGCTCTGGGCTGCATGTTCACTCCAAAGATCTACATCATCATTGCCAAGCCAGAACGCAATGTCCGTAGCGCCTTCACCACCTCTGATGTTGTGCGCATGCATGTAGGCGATGGGAAAGCTGCCTGCAGATCCAACAGCTTGCTTGATATGTTTAGGAGGAAGAAAACTGTGTCTGGAAATGCAAGGTAAGCAGCTCCAGGTACGAACTGTTCTGTGTCCGGTAAGTGCCACGTGGAATCTTACGATCGAGAATTGGCAGGCCCATACATTTCATGAATGTAACCATCCCTTGCCAATGCTCAGCTGAGGTTGTGACCTCTTTGTGTTTCCTTCCACGCTGGAGATTCAATGAATGTACAGCACTATAAGTGGTTATTGTTCTGGATTGGTTGTTCTAGAAGTTGAGAGGTCAAGTCCCGTCATGCTGAATTAGGAAATCGGCATTTGAGCAATTGTCTACAACTTACAGCTTCTTTTAAAAACCCATTTGTTCACCAATGTCTTCAACTATGGGAACCCATTTTCCCTACCTACTCACCTATATATGACCCCAGTCATGCATGATGGGACGCTTATTGCCTGCTGAGGACCACGTTTGGTCTACATCTCAAAAAATAAAGAGTCGTAGAGTCATATAGCACAGAAACAGACTTTCAATCCAACCAGTCCATGCCTACCCTAATCCCAAAATAAACTAAACAAAATAAACCTGCCTGCGCTTGGCCCATATTCCTCCAAAGTGCTCTTAGTGATGTATTTATCCAAATGTCTTTTAAATGTTATAACTGTACCCACATCCATCACTTCCGCTGGAAGTTCATTCCACATAAGAAACACACTCTGTGTAAAAACGTTGCCCCTCATTTTTTAAATCTTTCCCCACTCAACCTTAAAAATATGCCCCCTAGTCATGAAATTCCCCAATGCTAGGGAAAAGACACTTTCCATTCACCTAATCTATACCTGTCATGATTTTATAAACCTCTATAAGTTCACCCCTCAACCTTCAATACTCCAGTGAAAAAAGTCCCAGCCTATCCTACCCAGCTTCTCCTTATAAATTCAACCCTCCATTCCCAGCAACATCCTGCTAAATCTTTTCTGAACCCTTTTCAGCTTAATAATATCCTTCCTATAACAGGCAACCAGACTGGACACAGTACTCCTGATGAGGCTTCACCAATGTCCTGTACAACCTCAACACAACATTCCAACTCTATTCTCAAAGCAATGAAGGCAAGCGCGCTAAACACCTAATGAGAAAATCAGTAGAACTTTACAGTGCAAACAAAGTTCAATGTGGTCCCAGTGCCACTGGGAGGACATCTGATTTACATGTATCTCCAGTGTCTGTCTCCGTATGGAACTCACATCCTCACCACCGGTGACATCTTTTCAATTTCCCAAGTAAGGTGCTCCATTTTAAATTTGTCTGATTAATGATCTCCATCCCAGCTATTCCCTATGGCAAAGCATTCCATGCTCATGCACCCCTCTGTGAACAAACTTCTCCTTTCTTTCTCTTAATGTCTATTTTGAGTTAATAACCCTAACATAATTGCCTCCCAACCACTGCAAATAGCTTTTACTTATTCTTACTTTCTAAACTCCATAATTTAAGGAAAAGTGCCTTTAAATTGTTTCTCAAACTTCTTTACTGCTATAGAAATCGTCTGTGTCTTAAGTTTCACTGCTTCAACGGCACATCTCAAGGAATGTTCACTTTGCTAAGGACTTTCTAAATGGAAAATTGCAAATGATTTCTCTATATGCATTGCTATTGGGCAAGGCTCCACACAAGGAGGAGAAAATTTGTTCTCTAGCAGGCACATTACTGACCTATCCCAAAACATGTTGCATTGACATTGCTAAGTTGTTCCTATCTTTAGCAGAATAATACTTGCCTTTTGGCTAGATAAAGTTGATGACACTGTTTCAATTTTTAGCCAGTCAGCCTTCTCCCCTCTCCAATTCTCTGTGACCAACTCTTTGCCTGATACTCAAATGCTCAAATACAATACTCATGAAATGTCCCCCGTTTCTCAATGTGGGCCACACACAGTGAGTGTCTCACACTCACACACACACACACACACACACACACACACACAATGTTCAACTGAGTGACACAGTCTCCTGTTAATACTTTGATGCCATTGTTTGAAAGATTTCTCTGAATTTGCTTGACAACACTCAAACATCTGAGCAGAATAGATGCCAATGGTGTGCATGAGAATCAGGGAAAGGCCTGACTCAGATTCCCTTCAGTTGAACCTGCAGCTTTACCTACATTCACATTTACTGGTGATCCATATCCAGGTCCTAGAGATTTCAACAGCCCTTTCACTAATTCTCATGTATAGAGAAAATTACAAGACAGCAATCATAACCAGCCTTGTCTATTCACACTCTGTGAAATAAAGCACCTGGCTGATCCTTATCCAACCTCACTTTACCTACTGTTCTATCAGTCCAACTTTGGAAAACCTAATGGAGAGATGACGTGCAAAAGACATGAATATCTGGTTCACATCACAAGGGGAACAGTTCGTGCACCCTAAGTTATACCATTAGATGGCTCAATGTGCTTATTCTGGGCAAGCCCCTACATGAGTTACTCAGGCCACTTCCAGAGTGATGAATTCACTTTCTCAACAGAAACATTGAACGTGTTCAAGGTTTTTGAGAAGATTTGTAGCTCGGGTTGTTGATGTGATTGTTGACTTGCTCACCGAGCTGGTAAGTTCATTTGCAAACGTTTCGTCACCCTGCTAGGTAATATCATCAGTGCACCTCCATTGAAGCATTGGCGTTTTGTTGCTTTTTATGTGTCTTGGTTTGCTGGGGTGGGTGGCATCACTTCTGGATTTGTTTCTTAGTGGCTGGTATATGGGATCCAGCTCTACATATTTGTTAACGGAGTTCCAGTTTGAGTGCCAGGCCTCCAGGAGTTCTCATGCATGTCTTTGCTTGGCTTGTCCTAGGATGGCTACGTTGTCCCAGTCGAATTGGTGTCCCCTTTGTCCATGTGTATTGAAATGAGTGATTGTTGGTCATGTCTCTTGGTAGCTGGTTGGTGTTCATGAATCCTGATGGCTAGTTTCCTTCCAGTTTGCCCTATGTAATGTTCTTGGCAGTCTTTGCATGGTATCTTGTAAATAGAGTTGTTTCTGTTAGTCTGGTTGTTGGATCCTGTATTCTCGTCAGTAGCTGTCAGTTTGTGGGCTACCATGATTCCTAGGGGGCGGAGTAATCTGGTGGTCTTTTCAGATATGCTCTTAATGTATGGAAGGGTGACTAGTGTCTCTGGACATGTTGTGTCTTCCTATTGTAGTCTGTCGTGTAGGTATTGACGGACTACGCTTTTCAGGTAACCGTTGTTTCTAAAGACACTGTATAGATGTTCTTCCTCAGCTTTGCATAGCTCCGGGTTGCTGCAGGGTGTTGCAGCTCACTCGAACAGTGTTTTGATGCAGCCCCATTTGTGGGTATCGGGATGATTGCTATTGTAGTCAAGTACCTGTTCCACACTCAAGGACGAAATATTTGTGAACAAACTTACCAACTTGGCGAGCAAGTCAACAACTGCCTGAACTAAGTAATCCACACTACAGCAGGGCTAAGATATAAGCTACAACTTACATCTGAAAAGCTTGGCAAACTACATTTTGTAAAATCATTGTAACAACCTAAATAATGACACATGGCCAGTAACTGCCACATCGTACAAATTGCAGTTTTATTTGCCACCAGCTTGTATTTCTTCTTCAAGAGGTAACATCCTGAGACTAATTTCTTTGCCTTCATACACAATGGTACACAACGCAAGGAAGATGTGGAATCGGAGCAGGGGATAAATCAATGGCTTTTGATGCCCTTTGTGGAGAATACTTTTGAGCATCCTTCCATGCAAGAACATAGAAGCAATAGGGAAAAAGTAATGATGCGGACATTTCCCAAGCTCAGGAGAAGTACCATCCTACTCCACGGTGTATTGCCCTTCTCACTCAAACAAGATGCAAAGTATCATGTAATACTGGCTCTGTTTGAAGGTTACAACCAGCACTCCTCCAGTTGTTCCTTTTCTAACTTTGTAGAACTGGAAGAGTCTTCCAGCACCGTTGGTGGCCCAAGAGGAGACATCCCCTCAAGAACCCAGTGTCTTTCTCAGAAGTAGCTTTAAGGACCAACATAGCTAAACACATCCTCTGTTGAACTGTAGGAGGCAGCACTAAGTAGAATCTTACAGGCCAGAAGGAAGCCTTCAGTCCAACATGGTTGTTTTGGCTCTTTGACAAAGACATCGAATTAGTCCTTCTCCCTCTATGGCCCTGTTACCTTCAGCTTTTCACCAATTCCCTTTTGATAATTAATACTAAATCTGCTATCACGACCTTTTCAGGCAATAAATTCTGTTCTTAAGGTAATGGTTCTGAAAGACTTCATATTGAAGCTGCATGAAGCCCCACATAATCTGATGATGTCACAGTGATAGGTGATGAATCCAGCATTAGGTCCTGATGAAGATAAACGTATCACCTCTGACTCCTGATAGTCTTTGACTAGTTAGGCTTGATTACAGTGTAAGTCATCCCCATTGCTATCATGCAATAAACTACATCTTGTTGAGTATGGCTGGTGCCTCTTTTCAATAAGATTTATCCTGTCCAATTCCAATTTGGATAAGCCCTTAGGCTCAGAGAAAAGAGGATTGGTGGCAGCACGCTGCCCCAACAACAAGCTACCAATAGTTGGTACCACAACATAGGGCAGAGTCCAGATCTTCATCCTTTCTCTTCATCTCCCGTTTGCTTCTTTTGTCAATTGGTCAAATATCTGTGTCCACTGATTGTCATCTTCCTGCCAGTGGAAACAGGTTCTTCTCACTTACCCTACAGAATCCTTCACAGTGTTGCCAATACTGGTTAGACATTTTACTGCACATTTCATTGCATGACCTACCACAGTCATTTACCCCATCTCCAGTTTTGTTTAATGTCAAAGCAAACAAATAAGAAGGCCTTAAACAGGAAATCAGAGTCGCAAGCAAATTGAGTAATAAAGTAAAAATATAAGGAAGTACAGCTGTAATTATGTGCAACTTTAATCTGAGATTAAATGAGATAGTAAGAACTGCCAATTCTGGAGTCTGAGATAACATAGTGTGGAGCTGGAGGAACACAGCAGGCCAGGCAGCATCAGAGGAGCAGGAAAGCTGACGTTTTTAGCCAGGACCCTTCTTCAGAAATGGGAGAGGGTAAGGGGGCTCTGAAATAAATAGAAAGGGGAGCAGTGATAGCAGGTAAATAGTGGAGCGGATAGGTGGAAGAGAAGACGGACAGGTCAAGGAGGCGGGGATGAAGCTAGTAAAGGTAAGTGTAGCTACGTGGTGGTGGGGATTGGTCAGTAAGGTGAGAGGAGTGGATAGGTGGGAGAGAAGGCAGACAGGTCAAGGTGGCAGGGATGAGAGGGGGTTGCTGGTCTTGGGATGAGGTCAGGGGTGGGTAGATTGACCTCCATGACCTGTCTGTTTTCTCTCCCACCTATTTGCTCCACTATCTACTGCTATCACTGCCCCCTTCTTTATTTCAGAGCCCCCTTCACCTCCCCCATTTCTGAAGAAGGGTACCGACCCGAAACGTCAGCTTTCCTGCTCCTCTGATGCTGCCTGGCCTGCTGTGTTCCTCCAGCTCCACACTGTGTTAAATCAATAACAATACCTTTGCAGAGGAATTCCTGCAGTGTGCACAAGGTTATTTTCTGGGTCAATACATTGAGGAACCCACTATAAAACAGGTCACCCCAGATCTGGTATTATGTAATGAAAAAGAAATAGTTAGCAGTCTAGCCATGCGAGACCTCTTCAGAAAGAGTGACCATGATATGATAGAATTTTTAATAAAGATGGACATTGATGTAATTCATTCTGAGAACAGGGTCCTGAATTTTAAAAAGGAACCTGCAATGGTATGAGGTGCGAGGTGGCTATGATAAATTGGAAAATGTTACTTAAAAGGGATAATGGTGAATTTACAATGGCACACGTTTAAAGGTTGCATGGAGGAACTGCAATGATTGTTCATTCCTGTCTGGCATTGTGGTTCAGTGGTTAGCACTGCTGCCTCACAGTGCCAGGGACCTGGGTTCAATTCCACTCTTGAGTGACTGTCTGTTTGCAGTTTTCAGATTCTCCCCGTGTCTGTGTGGATTTCCTCTGGGTGCTCCAGTTTCCTCCCACAGTACAAAAATGTGCAGGTTAGGTGGATTGGCCATGCTAAATTGCCATAGTATTCAGGGATATGCAGGGGGATTAGCCATGGGAAATGCAGTGCGATAGGGTAGGAGGGGTGGATCTGGGTGGGATGCTGTTCAGACAATCAGAGTGGACTTGATGGGCCAAACAGTCTGCTTGCACACTGTAGGGATTCTATGAAATGATGGGAAAGGTGTCCCAACAAGGAAAATTAAGGGTTCAGGGAAGGACCAAAAAAAAGCAGCAGCCCACAGGATTGGGAGCAGTTTAGATTTAGACAAAGGAATTGATTAAGTGGGTGGCAAATAGATTACAAGAGTAAGCTTGTGGGAACAGACAAACTGATTATATAAGGTATGTGAAACTCTTTCTTAAAGATTAGTGAAGACAAATGTAGGACCCTTACTGTCAGAAAAGGAGATGTTACGATGAGGAACAAAGAGATGGCAGACCAATTAAATACATATTTTGGATCTGCCTTCACAAAGGAGGACACATATAATGTCCTACAAATGTTGGAGATCACACAAAATCAAGTATATTTAAAGAAATTGTGTTCAGGAAATTAATGGATTTGAGGGTGATAAATCCCCACGGTCTGATAATCAACACCCCAAAGTACTTAATGAAGAGGCCTTAGAAATGATGGTTATATTAGTGGTTATCTTTCAAGATTCTGCATATTCTGGATTGTTGTGGATTGAAGTATAGCTAATGTAACTCCACTATCTAAAAAAGGAGATAGAGAGCAAACAGGGAATTATAGACCAGTTAGCTTGACGTCAGTAGTGGGGAAATTGCTGGAGTCTATTTTAAAGGCTTAATAGTAGACCATGTGGAAAACAGTTACGGGATCAGATAGAGTCAGTATTGATTTACAAAAGGGAAACCACACTTAACACATATACTGGACTTTTTCAAGGATGTAACTATTAGAGTTGATAAGGGGAGGGCAGTGAATGTGGTTTGTAAAAATAAAAAGCATGGTATTGGGGATGGTGTGCTGCCATTTATAGAGAACTGGTTGGCAGACACGCAACAAAGAGCAGGAATAAAACGGGTGTTTATCTGAGTGCCAGGCAGCTCCCAATCGCCTGGACTCCAATCACACACAGTATATATGAATGTTGTAGATGAGAAAACTAAAGGAAATATCTCCATGTTTACAAACAATCCAGAGTGGGTGGGATGGTGAGCTGTGAGGAGGATGCAGAGATGCTTCAGTGTGGTTTGGACAAGCTGAGTGGAGTTGGCAAATGCATGCTGGATGAAATATAATATGGATAAATGTGAAGTTATCCACTTTAGTCGCAAAAACAGGAAGGTGAGGAGATTCGAGTACAGGAGTAGGGAAGTCTTCCCACAATTATACAGGGCCTTGTATGCAGTTTCAGTCTCCTGATCTGACGAAGGATGTATCCCAGACTAATTTCTGGGATACAGGACTGATTTATGAAGAGAGATTGGATCGGTCAGGATTATGTTCACTGGACTTTGGAAGAATGAGGTGAATCACATAGAAACCTATAAAATTCTAACAGGAGTAGACCAGGTTAAATGCAGGAACAATGGTCCCAATAACTGGGGGGCTCCAAACCGGGGTCACAGTTTAAGGATACAGGGTAGTCCCTTTAGGACTCAGATGAGGAGAAATGTCTTCACCCAGAAAGTAGTGAGTCTGTGAAGTTCTCTGTCACAGAAAGCGGTTGAGGCCAAAACCCTCAGTGTTTTCAAGAAGGAGTTAAATATAGTTCTTAAGACTAAAAGGATTTTCAGGGGTATTGGGAGAAAACAGGAACAGGGTATTCAGCCATGATCATATTGAATGGCAGAGTGGGTTCAAAGGGCTGAATGGCCTACTCCAGCTCCTATTTTCTATGTTTCTAAATCAAATCAACAGAAGCGAACAAGATACACAAAACATTATAATGCCTCTGTAGGATTTTTCTCCTGTATTGCTCCCAGCCATACCCTGGAGATTAATCTTTATTTCCCAGAAACTTCAGAACAACCCTGCAGGTTTGGCAACCCCAGAGCTGAATGAGTCAGTGTGTAGTCAGCAGAGCCAAATGATGGTGCCAGAGGAGCAGCAGGTTCCTGATCCCTATTTTGAGGACAGGTTGCTTCAAGTTTGCAGGCTACATGTGAAAGGCAGGGGATTTAGAATTTCTGAGGTTTGTATTGTAACCATTCTATGTTTCTTTTGTATTCCTTTGCATTTGGAAGGAAAAGGTTGATCTAGACCAGCTGTTTAAAATATTGTAGGTGTTCAGTTAGGTAGATGAAAAGAAATCATTTCCTCTGATAGAACAACATAGAACAAAAGGATAAATAAAATTAAAATTGGAACAAGGCCATGCAATAACAAATTCAGGAAATTCTTTTAACACAGAAGATGAGTGACAAGCTGGATATCTCTTTCCCTGCGATCCATGCACCCTGATATCCCCCAGAAAAAATGCTGTTCTGCCTAGAAAAGTGAAATTGCTAGATGTTTGATATAAAGAGTATCAAGTGGTATTGCATCAGTTTGGATAAATAGATTTAAGAGAACAATCAGTTATGATCAAATTGAACATCAGATCAGGCTTGAAGGGCTGAATGGCCTCCTTTATCTGAAGAAAGTCATATTGCTGTCATTAATGGCCTTGAGAAAGTTAGCAGCATGACAACTGATCCAGTTCTACCCGACTTCTGGTGCTTTTCAATGGGAGGAGATGACAGTTCTTGCCCTGTTGATTTTGCTTTTTTTTATATTAAAGTATGTATCCACATTTTCAAAAAAGAACCAAAATTTGAAGTAACACAAATTAAAACTGTGATAAGACATCCTGGCAAAAGTAAATGTTAAACAGGGCCAGTTCCTAGCTGAATCACGCTAAAGAGGCATTTGGAAATGGTGAGTGTTGAAGTCAGTTACCACCAACAGCATGAAATGGGCTGTTGGCAAATTGTAGTCTATTTCACACTACACACATCTTTTTTGTATCCAAAGGAATATACACACATGCACACATTTACACATATGCACACATGCACGCATGCACATTCATATATACTCAGACATACATGCATACACATGCACATACATACACACATGTATGCACATAGACACTTACACATGCACAAACACACACACACACAACATTTGCAGCATACTATACAAGAGCTAGATAACCATGTTTATGTAAAGCCTTCTTTACCATCTATGTGAAGATGGCTCCATCAGAACAGCTTGTTTTAAAAGACAAGGGAACATGTTGTAAAGTTAATAAGAGTTAAGGGTTAATGATGTGTTCCTTACCCCCACCTCCCACCCTATGTCACACATGGAAACAGAATTAGGAAGTTTAGTGTGGACTAACAATCCAGAAAATGAAGGCAAATCTCGTTGTGACACTTTGAGAATTTATTTACGAGCAGCAGTAAATCATTCAGCCCTTGAGCCTGCTCCACTATTCAATGTAATCATAGCCGACTGGTAACGCCACTCCATTTACCTGCCTTATTCTACAGCCCTGAATACTTTCACTCAGCAAAAATCACTGCTTCCCAGGTTTTAATTATTTTGGTCTTGTTAAGTTTTCAAAAGGAAGAATGGCACTACTATTTTATGTGAAGAAGTGAGTCCTAAAATCATGTCAGAATGACCTAGCTCTATTTTTAAGGTTATGTTCCTCTGTTCTGGACTCCCTAAATATGAATTCAGGCTGATAAAGGTCTGAATCAAATGACAACATTAGTAATGATGATGGTAAAACTGTTATAAAGCCAGCAGCTTGGTAATTTGCTTCAGGGGATGAACCCTGTTCCCTTTACCTAGCTTGGCCTATATGTGACTCCAGACCCATGATTGGCTACTTTTCTGAAGTGAAAAAGCCATTCAGTTCCATGATGCTACGCAATAAAGTGATGTTCTTGCCAGTGAAACCCACATCATAAGAGAGACTTTTTTTTTAAAAAAAATAGTCTTTAAGAGATCTGCTAGGGTAAGACAATTCTGTACCTATGAGCACCAGTAACATTTAGAGAAGCAAGGAAGTCATTTTAATGTTTTCTTCATCCTTTCAAGCTAGTCACAAAGAGAAATAAGAAAATCTTTCAATTACAGTAGCAGAAGGTGACCCAGATTTCAACCTACAATAATAGAAGCAGCCCAAGGGATGCACAGTGCAAATGGGAACACCCTTGGATGCATGATCTACTTAGAATTACCAAGCACATTTGGAAAGTTTTATGCACAACAGCTCTTGAAGACACTTCAAAAGAAAAATAATATTTTTATACATGATTCTTTTCATGACCATAGAGCATCCCAAATGCTTCATAGCTAGAGAGATATTTTATAGTGGTCACCTCACTGTTATAATGTAAAAATCACGACAACCAACTTGTACACCAATATCTATCACAATCAGTCATGGGGTAGACAGACCAACAGTCTGTTTTAGAGGTGATTAACCAGGATAGCAGGGAAAATGTCCCCTTGTGTACTTTAAAATAATGTCATGAGATCTTTCACATTCATCTGAGAAAGAAGACAAAAACATTTGTTTGATGTTTGATTGGAAAAGGTGGCACCCCCAACAGTGCAGCATCCCTTCAGTACTGCATTGGAGTGTCAGCTAGGAATATATACTCAAGCGTCTGGTACAAGGTTTGAACCTATGAAACAAGAGTGTTATCATTAATCCAATAGCTGACACCAGAGGGTTTCAGAGTGAAGTTATTTGAGGTGGCATTTTGACAGTTTATTTTTGTCTGTTTTCTTAGGAATAGAGGAACGGTCAGCTGCAATGCTGTGTCACTGAACAGGCACCTAGAACACGATCATCATTTTTTCAAGCATAGCTACATGTAGGCCAAACATTGTCGAGAAATTAAGAGTTAATATAGCATAAGTGAGCAAAATAAAGTGGTTGCAGAGGTCCAAGTTGCTACTGGCTTCAAGCATTGATTCCACACCAAGGGGTTTGGATCTTGCACAGCCAACGCGAACCTGGGAAAGGCAATGGTCCAATGGTATTGTCATTAATTATTAATCCAGAAACTCAGCTAATGTTGAGGACCTGGGTTTGAATCCTACCACAGCAGATGGTGGAATTTGAATTAAATTTTTTAGAGTCTGGAATTAAGAATCCACTGATGACCATGAAACCATTGCCAATTGTCGGAAAAACCCATCTGGCTCACTCACGTCCTTCAGGGAAGTAAATCTGTCATCGTCACCTGATCGGGCCGACATGTGACTCCAGACCCACAGCAACATGGTTGACTTGCAACTGCTCTCTGAAAAGGCCTTGCCAGCCACTTGGCTCAAGAGCAGCTAGGGACAGGTACTAAATGCTGGCCAGCCAGTGATGCCCATGTCCCACAAGTGAAAATTTTAAAAAAACGTTGTGTGTCATACGTGGTCAGTCATTGAGACATTGATGTTCATTCAAAATATTGCACAAGGCCTGATGAGCTCTCATGAGCTGAATCTGCACAGTTGGAGCTGAGTTATTACCTGCACTGCAGTTTACTACCTGTGACAATGCTGGTTATATGGGGGAAGACAGTGGGTGAGATCAGCCCATCAAAATGCTCTTTTAATCTGAGGCTGGTTAGATGTGCTGATCAGTGTCACCAGCAATCCAGCAGCTCAGGCTAATGCTCTGGGGATGTAGCAGCTGTTGAAATTTACGTTTAGTAAATAAAACCTGAATTGGTCACCCCAGCTCGCTTTAAGAAAGGGATTGTTAAAATCGTACGCCCAGTACACTTTGCACAAGCAGTTGGGAGAAGGCACATGTGGATTGAGGCGCAGATTGAGTGAGAATGTGATACTGGAAATTTAGTGCACCATAGGAATTCAGTGCATGGGGAAGGAGTGCTTTATCTTTGCTTTTTTTTGCTTGTTCATCGCTTATAAGGTCATTTCTCAGGGTTTATCATTTGTACGGCTACATTCTTCAGCTTCAACTGAGCAGAGAGAAGGGAGTCCTAGTTTAACAGCTGCAACTTCAGGGCTCTGCTGACTGGGAAAACAAAACATAACAGGGACATCTCAGGAAAGTTGCAGGTTGATTAGTTTGTGATTTTAAAAAGAGTTTATATTTTTTGGAAGAATGGATTAACTTAGAAACAACAGGAATAAGTGGAAGTCAGGGCCAATATGTTGAAAGAATATAAGATGGCAAAGTAGGGTAAGGGAAGTACAGTTCGCCTAAGGAAAGGAGTTAACAATAGTTTTACGTAAGCGTAATTTTTATAATTTTTAGAAAATAAAGTTACTCAAGGGCTTAATTTGGCTGAGTGGCTGGACTCAGAAGTTGATGGGCTTGTAAGGTATTTCTCTGACTGGATGTCTGTGTCCGGTCAGGTTTCATAGAGATCAGTGTGCTTTGACATTTGTGGTTTATATCAATGATTTAGAATTGAATGTAGGGGTGTTGATCGGTGAGTTCACAGACAATGATAAGACATGGTGGGATGGTAAAGAGTGAGAATGAGAGTCTGAGACTACAAGAGGATACAGATGGGCTGATCAGTGGCAAATGGAATTCCAGTCAGATAAATGTGAGGTGATGCACTTGGGCAAGACAAACTAGGCATGACAAATGGTAGGACCCTGGGAATCACCTTGAATCAGAGATACCCTGGTGTGCATGTCTACCGGTCCCTTAATGTAGCAGGACAGAAGGATATAGTGCTTAAGAAGGCACATGGTATACTTGCCTTTATTTGTCAAGGCATAGAATTTCAGAGCGGGAAGATTACACTGGAACTGTATAAGAAGTTGAAAGGGCTATTTTCTGTGCTGTAGATTACTATGACTATGAAAACTAGCCTCAGTCGTGGTAGCAATCAAACCATTGTTGATTGTCATAAAAACCCCATCTGATACACTTAATGTCCTTTACGGAAGGAAATTTCCTGTCTTTACTTGGTCTGGCCTACAAGTGACTCCAGAACTTCAGCCATTCTTAACCTCCCTCTGAAATTGTCAAGTAAGATTTCAGTTCAAGGGCATTAAGCGATGGGAAATAGATGAGGTCTCACCAGTGACATCCACATCCCCCATCAATGGATAAAAATATATGTAGCAAAGCCAGCAGGCGCTCATAAACATAACATGAGCATCTCAGAAATGCCCTATTTATATGATGAGCAGTCTCACTGGGGCAATAGCAAACCACAACACCAGACAATGACAGTCATCTATAGGTCCCTCATGGTACGCACTCCACAGGAGACTGGGAACCATCAAAATGAATGTCAGCAGGTCATTGGAAAAGCCTTGAGACTAAGAAGCCCACTTAAATATTATCTGGTATTGTTTAGTCATTGGTTATAATAGAGCCAGAGCCCAGTAAAAGCTGGTACCTAGTCAAACAGAAGAAAAAACTGCATCCATCTAGTATCTTTCAGGACGTGGGAGTGACATAAAGAATTTCACTGCCAATGGAGTGCCAGTGTTGTCATATAGGAAGCATTGCCGCCAACCATGCACACAGCAAAAGATCAAAATGAGATAATGACCCGATAATCTGCTTTACTGATGTTAAATATGAACCAGAACATACAGATACTAAACTCTTTCATAAGTAGTGGCATGGCATCTTCTACATCCACCCAGAGGGTAGACACAGCATTGAAATAACTCTTCAGAGGCCAGCATCCCATCACCAATCACCCTTTATTTACAAATGCATAGCGTTTGACAAAGCACTGACTCCCGCATAGTCAGGCATTCAAGGCCCAATATCTCTGACATTCACCCTTTCATATCAGCTAGACCTCCTTGATTGGATCAGATTAACAGCTCCTGTGAAGGAACACATATTCTAGGAGGTCCAGCTGACTGACCGCATTACAATCAATACAATGCTCCCCCTCTCAGTCCATGGACACAGGACAGACCAATTCCTTTAACAGCCTCCCGGGGCGTTTAACAGTTTCCTTCAACTCAGAATCCAGCATGGGAGACATGTAACAAATGGGAGTTCACCTCTTGGGCCTGGAGCACCTTGGTAGACTTTCACTCCCTTCTTCAGGAGGCAGAACTGTTGAGGTGGCTATTTCCGTCATGTCCATCTCTGATTCAGAGAACTTGACAATGTTTGATGGAGAGGGTGAATCCTCAGGTTGTTGAAGTATTTCTGAAGGCTCCAAGAGGCAGAGAAAGTTTTGGACCCACACAGTCTGCGAATTTCCAGCTTTCAAATGGTCCACATGCTTATTCAAAGCAATTACACCCTACTCAAACTTTCCTGACCTTGAGTCAATCATGCCTCTGACCCATGTCAGGCCATTTCAATGAACTGTGCATCAAACTTTGTCCCCTCTATCAAACTTTTTTGCTTGGCGGAGTCTTGGATTTGGCATTGGAGTTCCTGATGCCATTTCACCCTACATTCCCAGGCCCAATAAGATCAGACTTAACTTAGTGCAGAGTCTTCTGCCCATTAGCAACTTGGCATGTGCTATCCCTGTAGTTGCATGAGGGGTGGTCCTGCAATCAAACAAGAACAATGACAACTGGTATCTAAGGAGGCCGGAGGCTGTTTCTTCAGTCCTGCCTTCAAAGTTTGAACCGTTCTTTCTGCCAGGCCATTGGATGATGGGTGATAATATGTCCTAATGTGTTGAATCCCATTCAACTTTAAGAAGTAACTAAACTCCCTTCTGGTAAGTGATGGCCTGTTATCTGTGACCAATACCTCCAGGACACCGTGTGTCACAAAAGATGTGTGCAATTTTCCCATCATTACTCCATTGTTTGACAAATAGATCCTATGCTTGTAGAACCACATTGAGTGGGCATCCATGATGACTAACAGCACTGAACCCATGAAAGGCCCTGCATAAGGCCCTCAACATGAAGCCAAGTCCAAGGTTTACACGGCTATTCCAGAGATGTTGGGGAGATGCTGGTAGTAATTTTTGCCCTTGCTGACACTCTGGGCACTACCAATGTGGCTATGTCTGCGTCCATGCCTGACCACCAGATGTAACTCCTGACCAACATTTTCATTTTGGAGACCCCTCGATGGCCTTAGTTGAGTTTACCCTGCCTTTGCTCGGGACAATCACTCTCGTTCCTCACAACAATATGTTATCCTCTACCATGATTTGATTTCTCCAGGTCCACAAAGGCTTTAATTCTAGCTGTGACAACCTTTTGGTTTCCCCAATTAATATCAATTGTTTCTGTTTTGAAAGCCCTGGATCTTTCTGTGTCAAAAAAAGTGATATTGTCAGCTGTGACTGGTAGCGTGTCCAGAAAGTTTGATATCATGACCAACTATTCCATAGGGGGTAGCATGTTTGATATATCTGCTAATACTTCAATGTGTCCGCATTCACTACACAGCCTCCCAGATGGTATTCTAACTTGTAATTATACGCACTTAATATTAGAGCACACTGCTGAATGGGTCCTGAAGCTACGTGTGGCACTGCCTTATCCTCTTTAAGCAGACAAGTAGGGGTTTGTGGTCCATGATTATCATGAATTTTTGCCCAAAAAGATATTGATGGAACTTCTGACTCCAAATTTGATTGTCAATCCTTCTTTTTCTATTTGGGCATATTTACACACTGCATAAGTCAAGGTCGCGGCTGCATAAGCTATTGGGCATTCCTCTCCAGCGGGCTACCTGTGAGCTAATACCACGCCAATGCCATGTGGAGAGGCATCACATGTCAATACTATCTTGGGATCATAGTGTGCCAACACATTAGAGGATGATAGTCATTTCTTTACTGCATCAAAAGCTAGGGTCTTTTTATGAGACCATTTCCAAAACTGAGCCTTTTTTTAAGGAGTTGATGCAATGGTGCCAGGATGGATGCCAGATTGTGTATGAACTTTCCATAATTACTTACCAGACCTAAAAATAACCTAAGCTCATGGACAGATGTGGAGGCCGGGGCACCTTTGATCACCCTTACTTTACCTTCCAACTGATGTAACCCAGTCTTGTCGACCCTGTAGCTCAAGTAGGTCACTTGGGGGGCCTGGAACACACATTTTTCCCTTCTAAGGCGTAGGTCTCTGTTAGGAAAATGCCATAGGACTATACGCAAGCTCTCTAAGTGTTCCTTATTAGTTTTCCCATCAACCTGAGGTAAACCTTGTGAAACGTTCTCCATTATCTGCTGAAAAATTGAACAGGCTGATGATATGCTGAATGGCAATCTCATATATATAAATACCCGTTATGGGTATTAATTTAGCATACTTCTGAGAATCCTGGTCTGAACATAATTGCAAGTAAGCATAGCTCATGTCCAGCTTTGTGAAGGATAAACCTCTTGCCAGCTTTGCACATAAATCTTCTGAGGGATTGGGTATTTGTCCAATTGTGAAAAATGGTTCACAGTTTGTTTAAAATCTCCACAAAGGCAAACTGACTCATCAGGCTTCAAAATTCATAAAACCGGTGCTGCCCATTCTGCTAAATGGACTGATTTGATGATTTCTTCACTTTCCAGTCTTCTGAGTTCAGCTTCTATCTTTGACCTTTAGGCAAATGGCACCGGACGGGCCTTACAGAATCGTGGAATTGATTCCTGGTCAACATGCAAAGTCACTTTGGCTCCTCTGATAGTCCCTGGACCTCTCTGGAACACCTCTAGGTCTTTAATTAGGATTTCATTCATTTTCTAGTCGAAAAATGTTGAGCTAAACTAGGTGAATCTCTTACAACTAATTTCTGCCATTAAGTTTCGGCCCAAGCCTGTTTTATGTTCTATGTTCTACTACAGTCACTGGTAATCGAGCCAGTTGCCTTTCTTATGAGACCAGAACAGAGGCTGTACCCTTAATCTGCAAAGATTCCCCAATATAGGTTCTTAGTTTAGCTGAAGTCTTGCACAAATTTAAGAGCTGCAGTCCAGGGTGAATTTTATTAAAAACTGGTTCTACGATCACTTATACGGTTGCACTTGAACTGGATGGCCATTTAACCAAATGTTTATTTTGATTGGTCCTGGTTTGGATGATGCTAAGCAATTTAACTGTTTCAAATCAGATGCAAATGGAGTTTCCAGGGTATGAACTCTCCTGGACACCTTCCTGAATACCAGCCTATGAGTTATCTTATTCCATTTAAGTATAATAGGAATCTGTTGCTGTCCCGAATCCACATATCAAGAACCATTACAATGTCTTACAGGGCATGATCCTGAAGAACATTGTAACTGTTTGGCTGAGACTTAGCTTTGTTATGGAGTTTTGCTGTGGGCTGACTTGGAGTTACTCTTATCAAGAGATTTCCAGAGTGACGCTATGTAATTGCCTGCACTCAAGTGGTGTTCCTCAAGCTCAGGCAGACTGGCAAGGGTATCCATTTCCATTGGAATTCCTTGCAACTCGCACACTTCACTCGCTGCATTTTCAAATGTTAAAGCCAGTTGTAGCGCCTATTTGAAGTCCAGTTGGGCTTCAGCTAGTAGGTGTTTTTGCATAGTCTCATAATTAATCCCACATACTAGACTGTCTCTAAGCATCTCATGAAGGATTAAACCAAATTTACAGGCTTCTGCCAGACGTCTTAACCTAGTCGAAAATGCTGAAATGGATTCCCCTGGCTCTTGAATTGCCAAGTAAAAGCAACAGTGTCTCAGAATTAAAAGATGCCTGTGGTCGTAATATTCCTTAACTATGTCAATCAAGTTTTGAAAGATTTTAGTATCTGCTGCCTCAGGAAATGTTAAGGTCCTATTGACAGAAAAAGCAGCAGCTCCACAGGCTGTCAGGAGAATTGCTTGTTTTCTTGTCTGCAGCAATGTCACTTGCCTGGAAAAAAATAACACATTCTTTCCACATACTGGGCCCAGTCCTCAACGGCAGAGTTGAACAAGTCAGACTTCCCAAACAGAAGCACGATGAAAGAAAAATGCTTGACCCCAAATTCAAAACTGCTGCAAGTTTCTTCAGGAACATGATTTACTCTCATTGCCAATGAAATAATACTTCAGAGGCTGGAATACCATCACCATTGCCCTTTTTATTTATAAATGCATAGCCTTTTATAATAACTCTGCCTGTCACTGAGTTAGGCATTCAGGGTCCAATATCCCTGACATTCACCCTTTTACATCAGCCAGGTCTCCCTGATTGGACCAGATTAACAGCCACAATCAGGGAACTCATATTCTATGAGTGAGTGGCTGACCTCGTTACAGTCACTGCAAGAGTCAGTTTAAAATCATATGCCAAAGCACATAAAACAGTGCAGCACACCCTCACTATGAATGCCAGTTCAGATTATGTACTCACATCTCTGGTATGGATTTGGACTCACAATTTTCTCTCTCAAAAAGAATTCCTGAGGGTGTTTGGGCATTATATTCAATAGATATATATTAAAAGGTAGCACAGGCACTTACCATATCAATCTCTAATACAATAGTATGCTTGGTTTTTTGGGCAGCTATATTCCATGTTCTCACTACCATGTTTCTGCTGCTATGTGGTTGCAGAATGCTGCAGCTCTTCTTGCTCCACGTATAGGTCTCCTTTGACAATGAAAGCTGTAAGGCTCATGTTTCTTGAGACCTTGTGAGGACAGCTGTACTGCTATACAACCTCCAATCTTTCATAGCTTTGGCAATTCATCTTCATTATCCAACAGCTTTCCCTGATAACGGAATAGGCTCTTGCAATTTGCATTGAAATACTGCCTGTTATGACCTCAGAATGTCTTGAAATACCATACAACCAATGAAATTGTTTTAAAGTGTAGTCACTGCTCTTATGTAGGAAGAAATTGATGCCAATATGTGTGTAGCAGGATCCCACAACGGCATTGTGATATTTATCACAGCATCTTTTTCTCACTGTTCAGGAATAAATGCAGGAGGTTAAGGAGTGATCTCCCGCCCTTCTTTGAAATAGTACCATGGGATCTTTTTTGCATTCACTTGATTGGTTCAAAGGCATTTGTAAAAGAGAGTGCCAAGTATTGAAGATGGTAGCCTTAGTTTCCCAGGGAACCACCGTCCCCTTTAAAAGGAGGCCAGTGTCAAGCAGAAGAATTGTGAAGGATGCAGGCTCTGGCTTGCCTGATTTGGTGTTGGTGATCAGAATTGAGACTACCATACCAAAGACAAAGTGAAGGTGTTTCTGTATTCTGCATATTGCCCAAGTACCATATGAACGTAATAAATGACTCACACAAACACAGAAAGCAGATCATACTGCACAGCCTCTTCATCCTGCTGTTCCCCCAGGTGAGAAACTACATTAGTGCCTCCACAAGATACATTATTCACCCCACTCCCCTTCAGCCTATGTGACACACAAAGGTTCACTGTTATGTTGGCTTTTATGGCTGCTAATGGGTGGTCTATCGTTCTAAGGATCTTACTTCTGCAGTAAGTAGTAGCTTCAATGATGATTTCCTGCTAGACCCCAGTCTGTTAAGGAACTGCTGTTGAGTCAGTCCCAGGTAGCTGTATTAAGGCAGTATACCAAATGAACAGTTAGCAATAGGAACATTAGAACAGGAGTAGGCCATTCAGCCTCTTGAGCCTGTTCTGCCATTCAATGAAATCACAGCTGATTTGTGGCCTAACTCCATATACCTGCCACAAAAACAGAAATTGCTGGAGAAACTCAGCAGGTCTAGCAGCATTTATCAATAGAAAACAGTTAATGCCCCAGGAGGGGAGATGATGACCTACTGGTGTCAGGGCTGGACTGTTAATCTTGAGACCCAGACGATGTTCTGGGGACCGGGTTCAAATCCCACCACAGCAGATGGTGGAATTTGAATTCAAGAAAAACATCTAGAATTAAGAGTATGATGATGAATATAAATTCATTGTTGATTGTTGAGAGAAAACCCATCTGGTTCACTAATGTCCTTTAGGGAAGGAAACTGCCATCCTTACCTGGTCTGGCCTACATGTGACTCCAGACCCACAGCAACACTGGGCACTTAAGGGTGAGAAATGACTGCTAACCAGCGATGCCCTCTTCCAATGAATGAATAAAAGAAAGAAAAAGGTCCAGTGACCTTTCTTTAGAACACACCGTATACCTGCCTTTGGCTCATATTCCTTAACAAAAATTTATCTATCTCAATCTTAAAACTAGCAACTGATCTAACATCAACTACTATTTAGATCTGCTAGTTCCAATACTGGAGTAACTCACTGAAATATTCACTTCAAATTCCAATACCCTGAAGGTCTATGATACAGCAATCCACTTATCAGAATATACAATGCTCAGTATAAATGACTACACCTCCCCCATCAGAAATAACAGCACATGTTCAGTGCCATGCAATGTGACACTGCAATCTCTTCCCAACTCTGACAAGCTCAACCAATTTAATATAGGGCTTCACTAGTTCAGGGTTCGGAAGCTTAAAGGTTATATTACTATATCCAGGGAGTGCAAGTTCAAATCTGACCATGCTAATTTGAACAACTGATTTCCAATTTTTAAAAAATGGACATTAAAGAAAACTGGCATCTGCAATAGTTATCATACAGACCTTCATTTAAATTTCCATTCCCTTATTTCATTTTATTGACATTAAGGCATAGTGGCTCAGTGGTTAGCACTGCAGCCTCACAGCACCAGGGACCCAGGTTCAATCCCAGCCTTGGGCGACTGTATGAAGTTTGCACATTCTCCCTGTGTCTGTGTGGGTTTTCTCCGGGTGCTCCAGTTTCCTCCCACAGTCCAAAGATGTTCAGGTTAGGTGGATTGGCTATGCTAAATTGCCAGTAGTGTCAGGGGATTGTAGGTTAAGTGGATTAGCCATAAGAAGTACAGGGTTACAACGATAGAGTAGGGGGAGTGTTATCCTGGGTAGGATGCCCTCTGGAGAATGGTGTGGACCTGTTGGGCTGAATGGCCTGTTCCCACACTGTAAGGATTCTGTGAAAGGCAGAGTCGGATGCTAAGTTTTGATCGAGTGATGATTCCAACATCCTTGTTCCCTGCTAGCCACTCTATCCCCCTCCCCGGTCACTGCCACAAACTGAACAGGACACACCTATTCTGTACTAAACACTACATTAAAACCCCTATCCCCTCCATCAAAAAGTTCACTTGGGCCTACCTCAATTATATAACCAAGACTGCCCTTTACCTCAGCCCACCTTCTGTTCAAGCATGCATTTTTCACCTCAAGAATCAACTATTCAAGTTCGTTCCTCGCCCACACACCCCAAGAGATCCAAAACTCAGCTATACTTAATACATTGTTGTCAAGTCTCAATACTCAATCACTCCTTTCCTTCATGACTTACGGGTCCCATTAAACTTCAAATTTAAAATTCTTTCACCTAACAAAATCAAAAATGCTGGAAATGTTTAGCAGGTCAAGTAGCATTTACGGAAAGATATGGTGTTAGTGTTTCAGGTTGACGTGACCTTTCCTCAATCCGGTTAGTGAAAATTGGTTTTTATCTGAAAGGATGAGGTTGGTTGGATGAATAATGAGCTGGATGAACGATGGATCTATGGCTGTATCAATTGATCCATGGGTGGTTAAATTAACAATTCTGTAGAAGAAAGGGCAGTTATTCAAGTTGCTGGTTGGAGAACCAGAAGGAAGGATAAGAGGCTAGAGGAATGTCTGGCTGGCTGGATGGTTTGCTTGGAAATTTATTGTTTGGATAAATTACTAATAGGATAAAAGGAAAGCTCACCGGATTATGCCTATCTGGATTGTTGGTTAGAAGTATCTTGTGTATTTGAAGTTTTGGTTGGACATCTAGATAGATGTCTGGGTGGGTGCTGGTCAACGGAGTAGTTGGGTAGGCAATGGCCCAGTGGTATTATCACTAGACTATTAATCTAGAGATCTGGGTAATGTTCTGGGGACCCGGGTTTGAATCCCACCATGGCAGATGGTGGAATTTGAGTTCAATAGTAATCTGGAATTAAGAGTCTAATGATGACCATGAAACCATTGCTGATTGTCAGGAAAAACCCATCTGGTTCACTATTGTTTTGAGGGAAGGAAATCTGCCATCCTGACCTGGTCTGGCTGATATGTGACTCCAGACCCACAGCAATGTGGTTAACTCTTAACTTCCCTCTGGGCAATTAGGGTTGGGCAATAAATGCTGTTCAGTCAACAATGCCCACATCCCATGAATGAATAAAAAAAAGTTTGGTTAATTTTTGTTCAGTTGGTTACTTGGATATTAGGTTAGACCAGTGGGTGCCAAGATTATAGGCTGGATGAATGTATTAATTGAAAGGATGAAAAATCCAATAAGTCACTAACTGACTGAACGAAGAGATATCTAGATGCACATACTCCTGTTATTATTATTTGATTTATTATTATCACATTTACCTTGGTACAATTAAAAGTTTTGTTTTGTGTACCATACTGGGAGATCATACCATACAAAGTGCATTGGGGTAATAAAACAAAATGAAGAATGCAATGTTACAGCTACAGAGAAGGGGTACAAAGAGCAAGATCAACATTTAAATTTAAAATTTAAGAGATCCATTCAGAAGTCTGATCACAGCAGGGGAAGACACTATTCTTGAATCAAAAACAGAAGTTGCTGGAAAAGCTCAGCAGGTCTGGCAGCATCTGTGAAGGAAAAAATCGGAGTTAGTGTTTCAGGCCCAGTGACCCTTCCTCAGAACAGTGTCACTGGACCTGAAATGTTAGCTCTGATTTTTTTCTTCACAGATACTGCCAGACCTGCTGAGTTTTCCCAACAACTTTTGTTTTTGCTCCTGATTTACAGCATCCGCAGTTCTTTTGGTTTTAACTGATCTTGAATCTTTTGGTACATGTGTTTAAGCTTTTGTATCTTCTGCCCAACAGAAGAGGTTGGAAGATGTTATAACCAGACTGAGAGATGTTCATGTTGGCTGCCTTCTGCAGGCAGCGAGATGATGGAGGTATAAAAGTATAGATTACAGTATAGATGTTAGCCTGTTTTAATTGAGTGACTGGATAATTCAGTAGGCTGCTAGGTGGGTGATACATTGGCTGGATATAGTGCAGAATGTATTGATGAATAGATAGATGTATTGAAGAAAAAAGATCAGTGTTTGGATGTCTAGCCCACTGACTTGATGAGTGGATGGATCAATTGATATGTGCATCACTGAATAAATGATGATAGGCATGCCAAATGTTTGAAGAGGTAGACTGCTAGCAAGATACTTGGACGGCTAGCTCTCAAAAGGTACAATCTGTTGGATGAATAAATGGCTGGCTGGTTTGGTGAGGTCAGAAATCACACAACACCAGGTTATAGTTAGAATACAGTTGGACTACAACCTGGTGCTGTATGACTTCTGACCTTGTCCACCCCAGTCTAACACCAGCACCTCGACATCATGTTTTAGTGAGATAATTGGGGGATGGAAAGATGGTTGGCTACTTTGTTGGAGGGGATAGTTTTCCCGTGACATAGTTGCTTGAATGGAAGAAAAATGAGATGAAACACCAAATTCTCAATCTAAACATAAAGGATTTAAGAGGAATGTTCATTTTATTGCAAAGCCAAAGAGTGTATGCCAAAATCAATCAATAAGCATTGTTTTGTTCTCAACAGATAAATTCCCTGATCTCACGGCACAATAGTAGCATTTAATGTGATTATCCCAAATTTATTAAGTAGAAGCTTTGAGGCTGTCAAATTGTATTAAATTAATTGTTTTTTTTCTGACCAGTCAAATGAACTCTCAACAACTTAGTCCAGCCCAAAAAGACCTAAACTCACATTACAAATTTGCCCCAGATCAAATTCCATTGGCCTTTTTACATATACAATAATGCTTTATAAGGGCTATCATTGTCCCTGTAGAATTACTCGGCACAATACATAATTAATGCAGCGAAGTGCAATTATATCATTTGCACAATGTCATTTACAACATGGAATCATTATGTGCTTTGCATGTCAAATCATTCTACTTTGCTGCTCTTCAAGGTGTATTTTTTCTCCTCAGTCATAGTGACAATCCCACTTTAAAATACAAGTATAGACAGGAGAAATGTAAAATCGACTGTGCAAATATTCAGCTGCAGTTTTGGTGCAAAAGGTTTTAACTGGGAATTTAACTCTTTCCCCAGTTCCAATGGGAAGTCTGTGTCATGGTCTGAACCAGGAACTGGACGGCCAGCGAAGGGACAGCACATGTGGCATAGACTATCCGTCCATGTGAAGAGCAAAGATGTTGCATCTAATCAGACAGCTGTAATCAAACCCCTGACTAAACCATACCAGAACCAGATCAAAAATCTCAGCTTCTCAGATGCAAGCACAAAAGCCCTTTACAACGTTGTGGAAGAAGATGAAAATGATCCACTGAGACTCGACATTCCCAATAGTCCAGAAATGATGTTGCAGAGACGGGCAATGTCTATCACACAGCTTAAAGAAATAGAAGATCCCCAATTTTTCATTTCTGATCAGATGCAAAAAGATGTTTCTTCACAACAATCTGTAATGGATCAGTTGCACGGAGTGGTCAATGCATTTACAACCAATATGACTGACCTTGATTCTGTGATTACGGTGCCAGTGCCAGTGCCCGGGAATGGGGTGACGCCACTGTACCAGCTTGATGAACAAGTACTCCCACTTCAGATGACTACCTTCAATCCTCAACCCATTTCACCCGTGGAGGAGGAGGAGGAGGAGGAAGAGGAGGAGGAGGAGGAGAGTGAAAGATTCAACCTCATTGACAACTTCATTTATGACAACACAGAGAACCAGGAGGAACTGGTTGTCCCCAACAAACTCACGTTGGAGGACTCCCCAGCACTCACACCTCCTTCCCCTTTCCGAGATTCAGTGGCATCAGGCAGCTCCGTTCCCAGTTCCCCCATCTCTGAATCAGTGCTGTGCACCCCACCCAATGTTACCTATGCCTCAGTCATTCTGAGAGACTACAAACAAACTTCCTCGACTCTCTAAAGGTTTAACCCTTACAATGAGAAGTTAAAGTTTGCTGGGGATTTCAACATGAAATATTCGGGGGTGTGGGGGGGGGGGGAAGGGAGAGGTGGGGTTGGGGGCACATGCTATGGACTATGTTGTGAAACATTTGAAAATTAAAAAGGAAAACAGTATATTATCCCAGTTGTCTGTACAGTCAAGATCCCTGTAATTCTGTGATAGGGTTCCCTTGCTAAGTCCAGGAAACATCTGGATTATGTAGCAACTCAGAACAATAGTTTCAGAAGCATTATCGTAGGGGTAGGCATGCTAAAATATGCTATCTTATTGCACACTACTTTCATTTCAAATAGTTATTGTATTATAATTGTTGGGCAGTCTGATATTTCACTTTGTGCCAACTGCCAACTGTTAATACCAACTGTCAGGTGAACTTCAGCTGTGTTAGTTATGTGTGTATGTTTATTGGGTAGCAAAGGCTGTAGCTTCTTATTTACAGATCAAAACTGGGTCAATAAGATCAACTCATCAATAATAATCTGCAACATGTTCAAATCCTGGAGTTCTTTATTCCTCACAGTTTGCCTCACATGGGACAAGCAGCCCATTTAGGGTGGATCATAGCGTAACAATTATGTCTGCTATCTAACAGAAAATGGTGCTCTATCTGCGTTTAAATAAAAACGGTACCCTGTCACAAAAGGACCTGCTATTCTTGCTTCCCCCAGAAGTAGGACGGTAACCTCTCAACCCGTCACAATCATTTCTCAATTGTTTCTTCCAAACATGACAAATGCCACAGTAGTACTGCTGGAGAAATGGGAGAGAAACAAGTTGAAGTTTCGAGTCCAAAATGACTCTTCTTCTGAAACTTCTTTGAAATGCCATGGGAGGTTGGCTCTTGTTTAAGCACTTGCTTTCATTCCCAACGTTGGAGCAGCAGGATCTGTTGATAAAAAAAAAAGCTGTGGTTGTCAGATGCATTGGAAAAGCTGCAGAATCTGCAGTTTTACTCTCTGGAGTGCAATGATTATAAATGAACTTCTTCTTGAGATATTTTGTGATAATGAGCAATCCATAAGGTTCAGAATATGGACCACAATTGCAGGCTTGTCACTTTTATTTTCTGAAATTAATAACTCAGCATTGATCTACTTTAGGAATGAACTCAAGGGAAACCAGGGAAGAGCTTTGAATTTCCAGCTCTGTTTTTTTTTTGAAAGATTCCTTTGGAAATCTTGTACAAACGGTTAAAAAGCAACATAATCTATGGTATGCAATAGTGATTGCCATGGTCAGTGCTTCTGGTGATTTACATCTCAGGTACATAAACAACCCACGTAATGTTAAATTCTAATGCATTTTGACAAAACAAAAATGCAGTTTTTGTTCTTTTTTTCCGTTTCATTGTTCTGTTTTCTGTCAATCTTAATCAGTCTGGCAATCTGAAGTTTGTGTCCACTGTAAAAAATGCATTCATTTATAGATTTTTTTACCAAGTTTGAAACTACAACATGAATTTTGCCTGGAAGTACGAAGTCAGAAGTATAAATTTTAGAAAAATTCTGCCTCTGTAGCATTTGATTTCTCAAAATTGAGGTGGCATTCTTTGAACAGAAAGTACTGTTTATCCCCCTCTCCATAACCTTGTGCTAAACACTTTTGAGATAATCTGAAACAGAACCCGAAATGCTGCAAACACTCAGCAGGTCACTCTGGTTGTCTCTTCACAGATGCTGCCTGACCTGCACAGTACTTCCAGCATTTTACATTATCACAGACTTCCAGAATCTGCAATATTTTGCAAGGTAGTAATCATAATCCCCATGTGGCGCATCACTAGATTCTACACCTACAATATCAAATTCTCACCATTTACAGATGCCAGCACCTTGGCTCAGTTAGTAGCAGTAACACCTCATAGTCAGAAGGTTAGTTCAGAGAATTAAGCACATGACCTAGGCTGACATTCCAGCCCAATAAAGAGGGAATCTATCAGATGAATTATTAGACTGACATCTTTCCTACTTGTACGTTTGAGCTGATCCAACAATCCATGCAGTCTCCAGAAAAACAGGAGTGTTCTCCTTAGTGACCTGGCCAATACTTATCTCTCAGTCAACATCATTAAGAATAGACATCATCATAACAACTGATATTTATAGCAGCTTGCTAGGCACAAATTGGCTTTCGTGTTTCCGACATTAGCGCAATCTCTATACTTCAGGAATACTTCATCGGCTGTAAAACATTCCAAGATGATCGGAGGTCATAAGAGGGCCCTTTTTTGTATTGATTCTTTGGGCCTTCCATAAGTTCTTTGCCAAAGTTATGACAGACCATTGGGAGAATCTCCAAAGATGCTCTGTGCCTGACCTTGGTTTATAACATTGGAGCAAACCCACTCACTTCATGCTCCCATGGCTGCACTCAAAATGAATGCAGGGTTCCTGTGACTCTCCTTTGGAATTGTAACACCACTGAACTTATCCTGCAATTGTGCCCAGAAGCCACAATTTGAAAACAACCGTCTAGTACAGTTTTTGAAGTTATTCTTCCAACACAAGCTATAGTCCTAATCCTAAATATAAATCTTTAGCTCTTTCCCTTATCTAGTTCTCGCTTACATGTTGTGGTAGCTTCAATATATGCAAGATGCTCATTTTTATCACTAAAATTAAGACCACATGTTCAGCTTCCTCTGCTGTTTCACTTTTTCTATTAAACCCATCAAGGCAAAGGGTCCCCTTGCCCACAACCTGAACTTGCATCCTTATCTCCTCTGTGTCCCCTCAGCCCTCTCTGAGCTCACCTTGTCCATGAACCTCTATGACCCTACGCCCATCATACTGCTATCTTTGCTGATATTATTGCAGTTCTCTCTCTCTCATGAAAAGATTCTTCTCTCCATACTTTCCATCTTTAAATATCTCAGAATCATCCATTTTCAAACGGCCCACCCTTGACCCATCTATCCATGCTCATAACTGTCCACCTCCCTTGCCTGTCTAAAGAGTTTTAATGTGTTACGGCTTACTAGGCTCTCCCAGAGTCAGTGGTAGCTGGTAGGCATTTGCTACGAGAACTGAGCCTTGCAAAATTGGCCTGTAAGTACTTAGTGACTTCTTCCAGGTATGCAACAATATTCTCCTGATTAATCCCTCAGCGACGTTCAGATTCTGCCCTGCGCCGTTCACCAGTTGTGATGCTGGCTACCCCATGACCTCCACATCGGGAAGGACAAGCACCGCGGACACATGGGAACACCACCACACTCGACTTAGTTGTATGTCGCCTTTCCTTCATCGTTTACTGGGTCGAAGTTCTGGAACTCATTACATAATAGCATTGTGGGTGCAGCGCCACCACATGGACTGCAGTGGCTCAAGATGGTGATCCACCAGCTCATACCCACGGCCATCCAGGCTGGGCAATAAATGCCAATCACATTCGCATCCCAAAAATTGGTAACCACTGAAATAGCTTTTGACTTAAGAGGCTGTTAGCAAGCAGCAACAGAACAGTTAAGATGCTTGATCCTGGAAAAAAAATTGAGTCGAGTCTTGACTTTTTCCAAGTTGATCTCCTATTTATAACCGCGCACGGAATAGTAATTTGTACCGGCTTCCGCTTAGATTTATTTATCTGTACCCTTGAAATAAAAATTGTCAAGTACTTTGAAATTTAATTAAAACAAAGGATGCGGTAAAATGGGGTTACAGGTATAACTGCAATTAACCAGTCTGTGTGAATTGAGAAACTGGTTTAATTCTGACCTAATGACATATCCTGTTATTTACCTGTGTCCATCACGAGAAGTTTTATAAGTGTCCCAATATAAATCAACACTGCGTCCCTGCATTCTCCATCTGGGGCCTTCCACACGTTGCAAGGAAGCATTAGGAAATCTAGGACAACATAATTCTAGCGCATCACAATTCTCAGGACTGACTTCGCCTCCTGCAAGCCACAGCCAATTGCAAAGCCATCTGTGCAAATGAAAATCTACGATCGCCAACCTTCTTAGTCCTGCATTCCATATTCCTCTTCAGTATCATATTGACTTTTAAGAAAAAAGTATTTCTGTAGCTGTAAGACTAGAGTTGAACTGTGTTAACAACTGAACCAAAACAGCCACAAATCTGAGACCCCAAACGGAAAAAGAAACCTTTTAAACTATCACAAGCAAATGTTGTTTCTAATTTTGGGTTTTTAACCCAGATTCAGTTTAGATTTGACTTTTATGCTAATTACATATTTTAAACAAAGTAGGCGATAAATTGATCGTAGAAATTGGTTGTGCACTGTTAACTATCTGTGTTGATTTTAAAAAAGGATCATGAGTGTGTTTTTGGCTATTCAACTTTTATGAACTTGTAAGCTGCAAATGTAAAAAGTCTTTAGAGAAATAATATGTAAGTTGACAGCAGATGGCAATAAATGAGGTTCCATTTACTGTGGTAAGATATTTTCTATTGTGTAAAAGCCTCCTTTCAATCCATCTTTATTTGAAAAGCACTCTGGCATAGTAAAAGAACAGTAATTTTTTATGCTTAATTTCATTTTTTTGCATTTTAAGAATAAGCCTATGCTTGTTGAGTGACATTGGCTCCCAGTCTGACAATACCTCAAATTTAAAATTCTTGTCCTTATTTTCAAATCCCTCCCATTGCTTTGTGGATCTCGATCTTGGTAACATCCTCCACTGCTACAACCCACTATTTCCGGCCTCTTCCACATCCATTTCCATTAATCTGCTACATGCAGCTTTCTCACCCTCAGCTTTAGTGTTTCTTTTTCCACCTCAACCTCATTTAAGATCCTCCTTCAAACCTACCTCTTTGACCAAGCTTTTGAGAATCTGTTCTAATATACCACGTAGCTTGGTGTCAAATTTTGTTTGATAATGCTCCTGTGAGGTGACTGGATGATTTATCACATTAGAGGTGCTATATGAATGCAAGTTATTATTGTTTTTAACTCATGATGTATCAACATTCTGTCAAATGTTAGAATTTGGTTGCAGCAAGACTGAAGGAAGGACTGTTAGGTGTCAGTGAATCTGTTATTAACAACTTAATCTGCAATGATATGTTTTGATCCATGAGCTGTAATTAAATAAAGAAGGTGTGAAATATTGATCTCCTATCATTCAATATATTATTATTCGCCACAGTGTATTGTCTGAATATGCAAGATCTGCATCTTGGGAAATATTGCAGAAGAATTATCTAGTGTCAGTAGTAGAGGAAGAGGGCAGCCTGTCAAGGATGCTAATGCTAAGGATGGGAATTTCTCAAACTGACTGTAAGCAAGTTACTGTACTGTGATAGAGATAACGAGGTGTGGAGCTGGATGAACACGGCAGGCCAGGGAGCATTAGAGGAGCAGGAAAGCTGACATTTTGGGTCTGGACCCTTCTTCAGAAATGGGGGAGGGGAAGGGGGCTACGAAATAAATAGATCTCATTTCCTCTAGAGATCAAATCCCCTAGTTTCCCAACACCAAACAGACCTGTTGAGTTATTCCAATATTTCCGGCTCCTATTCCTGGTAGGTGTATGGAATTAGGTCACTGATCAGTCATAATCTTATTTAATGACAATAGAAAACAGGTTCAGGAAGGAAACAGCATACCTCTGCTCTTATATTCCTGACGTAGCCCTCTAGCAATGAGTGTGGTTTGTCCGTAGGCCTGCAGCACATGTACAGCATGATTCTGTGTCAGTTTTGCAACTCCACAGTTTCTGTTCTGCCTTTCAAGGCACTTTGATGGTGGCTCAGCTGCCTAAGGCGGTCTGAAGCAAAGGTACAGAAGACAGCAAAAATCCTACAATCTACTTGGCCTCAACTTGTCTGGTTTAAGGACAACCAAACAGCTATTCCTCCAATAACCTGCAAACACACACACCCACACACATCTAAAATCGTGCATTCAAGCAGGTTTTGAATTTTGAAGTGTTTTACAATTTCAGGTTTCTTCTGTCATTACCCTATCAACTGTTACATGTGATCATATCAAGCAGGTAGCCACTTCAAAAGCTTCTTCCTGCCTTGAGTGCACATTGGTTTCTCACCAGTTCACATGGACCAGTTAAATCTGAAACATTATTACATATGAAGCATAGAGGTAAAGATTACAATAGTAATATTTACGGTATAAATACAAGACCAAAATTATGGTTGTGGATATTTATTGTGGGCAGGGCAGTCATGTTTGCCATAGTGTGACAAGTGTATGTAAAATTGTCTGTAGCAAAGGGAGAAGAGAACCACAAGGCATGGTCCCTACCTTTAGGCATCATCCACATGGCCATTTCCTATTAAAACTTCAACACCAAAACACCCCTGACAGTGCAGCAAGAGAACCAACAATCATAAGTTGGCATGCTGATGGAATGCACAAACTGGTCTATTGTCTGAGGCTGCTTCTATGAATTCACTTGAAGGTACAACTCCAATGAAGGAAATAAAAGGAGGCATGGAAGTACTAATTGAGAAGGACATGGCAGAGAGAGATGATGCTCATAGAGGGGTCAAGGACAGAATCTATTTGTTTAGAACTGAAATAAAAAGCCAGAGGTAGCAGCACATTTGGGAACAGGAAAACAACAAGGAACAATCAGAGTATAATTAACAGTGGGACGGCAGCTTCAAGAGGGGGAAAGGGGATTTGGCCCAGATAAATTGGAATCAAAGACTGCCAGGCAGAACTGTAATGTTAACAAAGGGGCTTTTAAAGACAAGATTTTTGGGTAACATCAAAGTTCATTCCTATGAAGAGGGAAAGGGGGAGGTCCCTGGATGACAAAAGAGATAGAGATTAAGGTGAAACAAAGTTTATTTACAACAAACACCAGGTGGATAATATAATTGAAAATCAAGCTCAATATAGAAAGTTCAGAGGAGAATTGAAAAGAGAAGGAAAAAGTGAATATGAGAAGTGACAGGCAGCTAGTACAAAAGGGAATCCGAAAGACTTATATAGACACATAAATAGTAAAAAGGGCGTCAAAGGAGGATTGGGTCAATTCAGGATTTAAAAGGTTTTTTACATGACAGTAGAAGCATGTCTGACATATTAATGATAAGTACTTAGCATCTGTCTTTACCAAGGAAGTCAAGATGCTACCTGAGTTACAGAGAGAGATAGATGAGACACCTGATGTGTTTAAAAATTGATAAAAGGGAGTAATTGGATAGGTTGCTTGTACTCAAAGTTCATATGTGGCCACAGTTTGAGGAGATGCATCCAAGGAGACTGAGGGAAGATGAAAATTGTGAAGACATTGACTCTACTTTCCAATCTTCCCTTGATATAGGAATGGTGCCAGGAAACTGGAGAATTGCAAATGTTACACTTTGTTCAAAAAAGTACAAAGATTATCATCGGGACATGATGACCTTGTGGTATTATTGCTTGCCTGTTAATCCAGAGACCCAGATAATGTTCTGAGGACCTGGGTTTGAACCCCACCATGGCAAATGGTGGAATTTGAATTCAATAAATATCTGGAATTAAGAATCTAATGACGACCATGAATCCATTGTCAGAAAAACCGATCTGGTTCACATATGCCTTTTAGGGAAGGAAGCTGCCATCCTTACCTGGTCTGGACTACATGTGACTCCAGACCCACAGCAATGTGGTTGACTCTTAACTGCTGCTTAGCCAGCAACGCCCTCACCCTGTGAACGAATAAAGGATGTAAATGATAAGAACCTAATAATCAATCACTCATCAAGGTTTGATCAACTCCATGGGTTAGTTTATTTAAAATAACCAAACACGTTATAAATTATGAAGCAGGAAACTCATAGCAGACTAACCAGCAGGCAGAGTAGCAACATTGTATACACACAGCACTTGGAGTTCTTAAAGTTGGATTCCCTTAAAGGGCAGGATAGGTCCAGCAGTGACAGGCTATTCAGATTTGGGGAACAATTAATGATCACTTGGGCAAATATGAATAAATTGAAATATTCATGTTGGATTTCCTTAAGGGCAAATCATGTTTAATTAACTTGCTTGATTTTTGAAATAAGGTAATAGAGGCAGTAGATGAAGATGATGTATTCGACATAGACTTCCAAAATGTATTTGATAAAGTGCTGTACAACACACTGAAGAGCGCAAGGAATAGAAGGAACAGTAATGACATGACATTGACTGACAGGAAATATGGAGTAGAGAACAGATTTTTTTTGACTAAAGGAAGATTTATATGGTGTCCATCAGGGTAAGCATTAGGACCCTTTACAAAGGGAATAATTCTAAAAGGAATCCTAGAGGGATGTAGGAGATATACATGCACAAACCATTGGAGGTTACAAGGACGCTGAGAGCAATTAATCAAATTTGTATGGTCCTGTATTTTATAAAGGCGATCATAAATCAAGGAAGTTACGTTAAACTGTAGAAACCCACATCAACAAAAGTATTGTGCTCAACTTTGTGTGCCACAGTTTAGGAAGGATATGGAGGCTTTGGAGCTGTTGCAAAAAAGATTTCCTCACCACTTTCCTCTCCTCAAACTTCCTCCCTGTCCTCCCATCAATTCTCTATCTGTCCTTCCCCATCCCTCCCTCACCTTCCGCTTTTCTCACCTCCTTCCCTCTCTCTGTCTTCCTCTTGCAACCATTTCCTATCCCACCTTTTTATGGCTTCCCAGAAACCTGACCTAGATAAAGAAACAACCCCATCCCAACCCTCTGCCCCACCCAGTCCTGCTCCCAACCTCTCCCCCTCACATCTCCACTTCTTACGCCATCAGTCTCCCCTCTCTGCTTCCCATCCCTCTTCCCCACCCCTCTCACATACATACCAACCCTCCCCACATACCCCTGCCTCCCTCCCATCTCGCCCCCATAAAGACCAACATCATCCACCCTCACACATCCTGTTTCTACCCCTCTAAAAACTCTCCGTTCCTTCACTGTCACAAAATTTCTCCTACACCCTCAGCCCCTCCCCATCTCATATCCTCTCCCCTACTGTCATAAACCTTGTTTATCCCCCTAACCCACCCTCTCTTCCACTTCCACAGCCTTCCTCAAGCCCCAACAACCTCCCCATCTTCAACACATTACTTCCTTCCGGACACTCTACCATAGCTCTGCCCCCTGTCCCCACCCAGCACCACTTTCCCTCCCCATCTCTCTTCCCCATTCTGTTACCTCACCCGTTCTCGCCCTTCTGATTCTTCCACCCCATTCACTCATTCCTTCCATTCTCATCTTTCCCCATTCCGTCTCCACCACCCTCTCCATTTTCCCCACTTCCTCCCCTCCACAACTCTTTCCACCTCCCAAGCCCCCTTTGTCATCCCTACAGAATCCCTACACCCTCCAGCATGACCCCACTGACCTCTTCACCTCCTCCATGCACTCCTGCTCCCTACATACTTCTTCTCCACACCCTTTCACCTCAGCTTCCAATCCACCCCTCCATCTTCTCCCTCCACCACCCCTTCTCTATTCCCTTCACCTCCCTCCCAGATTCCCTCCTCTCCCTCTACACTCCCCTCTGCTGTTCTCCCACTAACTCTCCTCAATGACTACCATTCCCCATCCTCCACATTCTATCCCAAGGACCTTGAATGTCCCAACACACAATCCCTTCCACTTCTCATGTGTTTCCTCCTTCCCAAACCCCCTTTCATGATCACCCTCCATTTCCCTCTAACTTTTTGCTCCGCCCCTTTGTCCCCCACCCTATTCCTCCTCCTCCACTACCCTCCATCCCAACCACGCCTTCTCCTTTATTCTGCTGTGCCATCCCTTCTTCCTCCTCCCCTACTACCTACTCCACCCCCCCCACCCATTCTTTATGTAACCTTTCCTTCCAATCCTCTGCAATTCCTCTACTCCTCCTGAATCTCCCCCACCGCTCTCGCAGTCCCACTTTCCCCAGCCCTACTCCCCATCCTTCTCCCACCCTCTCCCTGTTCAACATTCCCTCCCTTCCATTTCTCTCTACTACCCCTCCTTCACATCTCCTCCCCTATCCCTACACTTTCCCCTCTTCGCCCATCCACATACCTTCCCTTCCCTCACTCCTCTTACCCCAATCCTCCTCCATGCTCCTTTTCCCTTTCAGCCCCATTGCCTTCCACCTCCTCCCTTCCCCCTCATATCCTTCCTCTTTGCCTCCCTCACCATCACCTTAATTCCTCCTGCCACCCTTCCTTCCCACATTACTCTCTCTTCTCCCTTCTCTTTCATTCCCCCTGTCACCTTCCCCTCTTCCTCCCCTACCATCTCGTCTCCCTCCACTCCTTCACCCTCTTCCTTTTCCCTCACTTACCCACTCATACTCTCCACTTTTCCCCTCATCTCCCTCCTTCCTCCCCACCTGTATCCTGCCACATTCTCCACTCTCCCCTCCCTTCTCTCTACCCTCCTCTCTCACCCTCCTGCACTTTCTCCCTATCCCTTTTCCACCTTCCCTCACCCCACTCCTCCACCTCACTGCATCCCCTCACCCATACCATTCATCCTTCAACAAACTTATCCCCCCACATATCCCATTCCTCCTTCACCTCACGCACTCATTCATACCTTACCCCCTCCTCTTCCTCATAACCTCCCTCACCCCACTCCTCCCCAACTTCTCTTGCTCTTCCTTCCCTTTGCCCACCTCAACGCACTTCACAAACTCATGGAGAGTTCTGTGGTGGACCATGGACGCTCTATCAAGGCAGTGGGGTGGCTGAGTGCGGCATGCTGCCTCTGGGCTGGGGGTGGGTGCTGGGCGGGGAGTGGGTGCTGGGCTCTGGGCTGGGCCGGGCTCTGGGTGAAGCCGGGGGCGGGCTGGAGCAGAAGGCGATCTCCCTGTATGGGAATGCGGAAGCGCTGAGGCTGCCCAGAGGCGGCTGGATGGCGGACGGTGCGGAGAGCGGTCCCGGGAGCACCGAGCATCTGTTTAAGGTGCTGGTGATCGGGGAGCTCGGCGTGGGGAAGACCAGCATTATCAAGCGCTACGTTCACCGACTCTTCTCCCACAATTACCGCGCCACCATCGGAGTGGACTTCGCTCTGAAGGTCCTGACCTGGGATGCCAGCACTTTAATCCGGCTCCAGCTCTGGGATATCGCAGGTAGGAGCCGGGGTGGGGTAGGAGATTAGGAATGGGGTCACCAGGGGGCTACGGTCACTTGGCAAGGGCCAGCGAGTTGCCTGCTTAAAGTTCCCAGCTCGAAACCAGCAGTGAAATGGTTAATGCCTGGGGCCCTGGGTTTGTGAAGAATCGCGAGTATGATGGTCTAATTGTGCCTTCTCCTCTCCGTTGCCATCGAGACTGGAACAGCCTGACACAAATGCACAGCAACACAGGCTGACCCTGTCTGCGCGCATTCAGCTGCGATCAACTGGTTTCTCCCCTCCTCCACATTTCCCTCCCCCACCCCCCATGCTCTCTGCTCGCCCCGTAATTTTCTCACCACGCTGCCTGACGCTTTTCCTAGCCCTGCAGGGTTTGCGTCTTCAACGCACAGCACTTGGTTTATATATAAACTATTGCGTTAGACCACTTCACTCCAGAGAGTTTCAGAGCCAACAAGCCACTTGCTCAAGAGTGGTCAGTCATGCAGTAGAGACAAAGCAAGAGTCCATCTGCAACCTTGTAACGAACAGAGGCAGCTTCTGTGATAACAAGGTGCAGAGCTGGATGAACACAGCAGGCCAAGTAGCATCAGAGGAGCAGGAAAGCTGATGTTTTGGGCCTAGACCCTTCATCAGAAATGGGGGAGGGGAAGGGGTATCTGAAATAAATAGGGAGAGAAGGGGAGGCGGATAGAAGATGGATAGAGGAGAAGATAGGTGGAGAGGAGGCAGACAGGTCAAAGAGGCGGGGATGGAGCCAGTAAAGGTGATTGTAAGAGATAACAAGATGTAGAGCTGGATGAACACAGCAGGCCAAGCAGCATCAGAGGAGTAGGAAGGCTGACGTTTCGGGCCTGGACCCTTCTTCAGAAATGCAGGTGGGGAGTTAGGGAGGGGATAGGTAAGTCCAGGGAGGATAATGTGGTATACTGCATCCGCTGTACCCGTTGTGGCTTCCTCTACAT
>JAHRHZ010000275.1:13223700-13262630 GCA_024137785.1 Ginglymostoma cirratum
ATCTCCTCCCTACCCCCCTACCTACACTCACCTTTACTGGCTCCATCCCCGCCTCTTCGACTTCTCTGCCTCCTCTCCACCTATCCTCTCCTCTATCCATCCTCTATCCGCCTCCCCCTCTCTCCCTATTTATTTCAGAACCCTCTTCCCCTCCCCCATTTCTGATGAAGGGTTTAGGCCCGAAACGTCAAGTTTTCCTGCTCCTATGATGCTGCTTGACCTGCTGTGTTCATCCAGCCCCATGCTTGTTATCTCGGATTCTCCAGCATCTGCAGTACCTTTTTATCTCTGATACAGTACACTACTGCTGGATACAGTTCATCAAGGGAGTACAGGTCTGCCACTGTCTTTAGTTTGCACCACAAACTCTATGCTTCTCCTTGAGCACTGAGACTGAAGCAGGTTGTGCACAAACTTGGCACCTGTTTTGGCTCTGAGTCATTCCCAGCCATCATCAAGTCTGCCTATTTCCACCTGCATATGACAACTTGCCTTTAACCCTGGCAGCTCACCTACGACTGAAATCTTGTCCACACCATTGTTATGTACAGACTTGACTATCAAACCACTCTCTGTCAGCCTCTGAACTGACACCTTGACAACACGAGCTACAAAAACCAAAATTGCTGCAAAAGCTCATTAGGTCTGGCAGCATCTGTGGAGAGAAATCAGTTCTGAGGAAGGGTCACTGGACCCAAAACATTCCCTCTGATTTCTCTCCACAGATGCTGCCAGACCTGCTGAGCTTTTGCAGCAATTTCTGTTCTTGTTTCTGATTTACAGCATCCGCAGTTCTTTCAGTTTTTATTTAGTTTAAACTTGAGCTAATCCAACATAATGCTGGCCATAAACAAACTCACACTATGGGTCGAAATATCCCAGACCATAGTGATGGCTTCAAAGGAATGGAGGACTGGATGCGTCCTTAGCCCCCCTACTGTACTCCCTGAAGATCCACGACTGTGTTGCCGAATTCCGAATGAACACCATTTACAAGTTCGCTGATGATACCAGCATTGTAGAACGGATATCTAACAACAACAAGTCAAAATATAGAAAGAAGATAGAGGACTTGGTGATGTGGTGCAATGACAACAGCCTCTTTCTCAACATCAGCAAAACTAAAGAACTGATCATCCCTTTTTGGAAAGAAAGGAGGAGAACATGCCCCCAGCGACATCAATGGAACTGAGATTGAGAGGGCAGAGAGCGTCAAGTTTCTCGGAGTGACGATAACTGACACCCTGTCTTGAACTTCCCATATGGATGTGACAGTCAAGAAGGCACAATAACACCTCTTCTTCCTCAGGTGGCTCAGGAAATTTAGCATTTTCATAAGTACCCTCGTCAACTTCTACAGATTAACCATTGAAGGTGTTCTGTCTGGGTGTATAATGGCCTGGTATGGCAAGTCCTCTGGCCAGGACCATAAGAAAATACAGAAGGTGGTGTGCACAGCTCAGACCATTACGGAAGTCAACTTTCCATCTGTGGACTCCATTTACACAGCTCACTGCCATGGAAAGGCTGCCAACATCATCAAAGACTCATCGCACCCCAGCAATGATCTCCTACAACCTCTTCCATCAGGCTGAAGATACAGAAGCTTGAACAGACACACCAGCAGGTTCAAGAACAGCTTCTTCCTGGCTGTTATTAGACTGATGAATTGACTCTGTAGCCTCAAATAATGCTAATCTTGCTAATGTTGATCTTGCCTAGCATATGCGCTGTGCAATGTAACCTGTATGCCTCTGCCTAAGGTTTTTTTTAACAACATTTGATCTGTACATCCTTGCTTGCCAAGATCTGCCTGTACTGCTCATAAGCAAAGATTTTCACTGTACTCTGGTACACGTGACAATAAATCAATCAATCAATCAAAATGAGCCACATCAGGTCAGCACCTTGATGTGTTCCTCCTGCAGTGAAAATTTGCCAAGAGTGGCCTTGAGAGGCATGGAATGAGCTGCTGGCAACAAAGACCACAGCCCAAGTGCTAGCTCTTTGTCTGGTCTGATTAGGCCAGCAGCATTGGAATTTTGTCTGACGTCCTTAATTTGACAGAAAGCAGTAAGATTGAAAATTAGGAGGTGGCTGTCTGGAAAATAGATCTGCTGGTCTGGCACCCAGACCTGTTCCCAACATTGGCTTCCAAAGCCTGCTCAAGTCCTGTTCACCTGAAACCTGTACTTGCTGAGCTGCAATGCTCAGTATTTCCAAAGCTAGCAAATTCACCTAAAATTCTCATGCATATTTCTGAAGGCCTGAATGTTATGTGCTTATATGCCTCCCTAACACTGCAACATTCCCTAACAGGACACTCTGCAAACTTTGTGCAATCCTCCAATTCTGACCCTTTCATGCATTTTAAATTTTCTTTGTTTCACCAGTGGTAGCCATGTTATCTGTCCCAAGAATCACCTTTCATAGTACTGTTGTCTCTATTTCCTGGATTAAATGTTCCTTAAAATGCAAGGAATCTCTTTGACAAAGCTTTAGGTCCTTTGTCCTAATATTTCCTTATGATGTTCATTATCAGATTTTGTTTGGTAATTGTTCCGGAAATGCCATGGACATTTTACAGTGTTAACAGCAATATTAAAATATTGTCTTTGTTGTAAAACACTGGGATACGGAACTGGTGGGTTCAGGTTTGTCACTGTATAACACAGAGTTGTGATGGATAAAGTTCTGTCACTATTATTCTTAAGTAGAAAGCTATCCCTGTGTAACAGGGTGGTATGGGACTGCTGGGATACTGAATTGCTGGGCTCAAGTTTATTACTGTATAAAAATGAGGAGCAGTATTAGTGAATATACGTCAGTAATAATGGGCACAGTATTGAAAGATGCAGGTTAGTCACTTTCACTATCTCTTGGGTCCAATGCTGTCACTGCGTAACAGCAAAATACAGTACTGCTTGGTCCAAGCCTTTCACGGCAAAACACTAGGTTACAGTACCGGCAGTTATACATTCTGTCAGTGTGATGTTGAGTAATGGGCCAATACTATTACATGGGTAAAGGCTGTCACTGTATAACAGTGGAGTACAATACTGGTGGCTACTCTGCTGAACATGAATACAGTAGCTGTTGTCACTCATTATCACTGTGTAATGCTGGAATGTAGCGTAGATGGGTATAGGTCTGTTAGTATATAACACAAGGTCTGTAACTTTGTAACATGGGTGTAGTACAAGCGGATTGAGGGCACTGAATGCACCTTTGTTGAGAATTATGAATTATTTCTTTAAATATTCATCATTGTTCATTAGTATCATATCAAGGAAAATTAGTTTACAATCTATTACAGCCAACCTGTCTCTTACCTATCAAGTTTGTTTAAATTCAAAAATCTAGCTTCGTTCTTAATTCTTTATCATACTCAATCATATTATAGTTACTTTTTCCATTTTGCCTATCTCTATAAAAGTCAAGTACTCTGGATTATTTAATGTCTAATTCTTGTTGCCAGCAAATGTTCTCGGATCAAACCCATCATAACTCTATTTTGAGAGTAACTGCTTTTTGTAGTAGGGGGCCTAAAGAATGACCTAAAGAACCAAACTTCCTAAATGACTTGAAGAAATCAATGACAATTTCATTTTTTATTATTTTAACAACTAAAATCAATATAAATTAAAATAAGAATTAAACAGGCAAGTTGTTTTCAATAGAAAAAATAGATTAGCCCTAAATAGCTGATACGACAAAGATACATCTCATGGATTTATTGGCAGTGATGGCTGAGAGTCCTATTTCTTCCCATCACATGACCTATCAGGAATCTCTGTTACTCTTCCCACCTGGCATTAGCCAATATTGGAAGGATTTACAAGTTGATACTCAACCTTGACCATTGAGCACTGGAGTGGGAATTGAACACAGAGTTTCTTAGTCAGCAGCAGTGGCACTATCCACTATATCATAGGAGCTCCTTGTTCATTTCTATCCCCGGTTATTTCCTGTCCCACCAGCAGAACAGTTCCAGCAAATGCAGCAGTAATACGGTGTACAGTCTAAAGGGAATTACCCTGGGAATCCTCAACATTAACTCTGGGCCCCATGAAGTCTCTTGGCATCAGGCCAGACATGGACAAGGAATTCTCCTGCAAATAGTCATCTTCATGATTCAGAACATCTAACATTCAGAACATTGGACATCTGTGTGGTTCTGAGGGCTATCAGCAGCAGCAGAATTATATTCAATCACAATCTGTCACCGTATCCCTCGCTCTACTACTAACATTAAGTCAGAAGATAATCCTTGGTTCAATGAAGAGTGTAGGAGAATATAACAGGAGTAACACTAAGCATAACTTAAAAATCAGTAGCTAACCTGGTGAAGCTATGACACAATACTACTTGCATGCCAAATAACTAGAAGCTGTATGCAGTCAACAGAGTTAAGTAATACCATACCAATGGATTTGATCAAATCCCAGTTATCCTGTCCTATTCCGCCGTGAATGATGGCCAACAATTAAACAAGGAATGGGAGAAGGAGGCCCCCATTAATGATGAGGAGTATATCAGTGGAAAAAGCTAATGCACGCGCAACCATCTTCAGCCATAAGTGCAAAGTGGATGATCCATCTCAGCCTCCTCCTGGGGACCCCAGATATCAGTCTTTAGCCAATGCGACTCATTTCACATGATTTCTAAGAAGTTACTGAAGGCACTGTTTTTAATGAGGGTTCTGGGCCCCAACAACACCTTGATAGCACCTTCTCAAGGACAGTTAGGGACAATCGATAAATGCTGGAAATGCTCACCATCCTGTTAAACAATGAAAAGAATGTTCCCTTAATTTTAACTTCTTGAAATAATTTTCTGTGTTATGGCAATACTCACTTTTCTAGTGTCATAAATTCACCCTTACCTGAACTTTTACCCCAACACACTGATTTTGTTTAAAGCTTTGTCTACCACCCTAGTTATTAAATTTTCTAAAACACTGCTCCCATCCCAACTTAATTGGAGCTTGTTTCAGTGCTGCTCCCTCTATACTCTGTACAAAATTATTGACCTCTGAATTGAAGGCCCCACCCTCCCACAACACTCTTTTAGCACTGCATTTAACTCACTAAACTATGACATTTTGTGCAGGCTCAGTAGCAATCTAGAGATCTTTGCTTTTGAGGTTCTTCTTTATAATTTGGACACTACTTCCTCTATTTTCCTCTTTCTCACCTTATTTGTTAGTCTAAATGTATCATTGATTTCTACATGGACCATGACAAATGGATTTTTCTTCTCATGTTCAACATTCTACTCCAGGCATGAAAAGATTTTCTTAACATTTACAACAGGCAAGCAACACAGCCGTTGAGACAATTAATCGGGAATGCAGAGAACAACAACCAGCCCTCGTTTTTGTCCTCGTTTTTCAAGGACCACAACTTCCCGTCCACAGTGGTCATCAGCCATGTCTCTCGCATTTCCCGCAACTTATCCCTCACACCCCCTCCCTGCAATAACAACCAAAACAGAATCCCCCTCGTCCTCACGTACCACCCCACCAACCTCTGGATCCAACGCATCATCCTCCGACACTTCCGCCATCTGCAATCTGACGCCACTACCAAAGAATTTTTTCCCTCCCCACCCTTATCTGCTTTCCGTAGAGACTACTCTCTCCCTGACTCCCTTGTCCGCTTCACACTCCCCACCAGCCCCACCACACCCGGCACTTTTCCCTGCAACCACAGGAAGTGCTACACCTGCCCCTACACCTCCCCCCTCATCCCCATCCCAGGCCCTAAGAAGACCTTCCACATCAAACAGATGTTCACCTGCACATCTGCTAATGTGGTATACTGTATCCGCTGTTCCCGTTGTGGCCTCTTCTATGTCAGGGAAACCAAGCGGAGACTTGGGGGCCGCTTTGTGGAACACCTACACTCGGTTCACAACAAACAACTGCACCTGCCAGTTGCGAACCATTTCAACTCCCCCTCCCATTCCTCAGACGACATGTCCATCCTGGGCCTCCTGCATTGCCACAATGATGCCACCCGAAGGCCGCAGGAACAGCATCTCATATTTTGCTTAGGAACCCTGCAGCCCAATGGTATCAATGTGGACTTCACAAGCTTCAAAATCTCCCCGCCCCCTACCGCATCCCAAAACCAGCCCAGCTCGTCCCCGCCTCCTTAACCTGTCCACCTACCTATTCCCTCCTCTCACCTCAAGCCCCATCCCCATCTCCTACCTACTAGCCTCATCCCGCCTCCTTGACCTGTCCGTCCTCCCTGGACCAACATATCCCCTCCCTAACTCCCCACCTAGACTCACCTTTACTGGCTCCAACCCCGCCTCTTTGACCTGTCTGTCTCCTCTCCACCTATCTTCTCCTTTATCCATCTTCTATCTGCTTCCCCCTCTCTCCCTATTTATTTCAGAAACCCCTTCCCCCTCCCATTTCTGAAGAAGGGTCCAGCCCCAAAACGTCAGCTTTCCTGCTCCTCTGATGCTGCTTGGCCTGCTGTGTTCATCCAGCTCTACACCTTGTTATCTCAGATTCTCCAGCATCGGCAGTTCCTACTATCTCTGTAAGAACCAGCCCTCGCTATACAATCCCTGACCACAACCCCATTCCTTTTCGCTTATGCTAACTGAATGGGCTATTGTACCTTGCTGCCATTGTCAATTTTCCCAATCTCTTTGCGGTCTTAGTTGCTGTTTGGATGCAGGAGAACCATTGAATGTTGGACGCAAATAAAGACTCAGGCTCCTCCACTGCTGTATGTGGGTCTCTAGACCTCCCTGACATACAGTTAAATCCTCCTGTCTCTGATCACTAACCAAATCTAAACTACTGCCTAACCCAAGGGTTGTGACTGACACCTGGGTCCAAGTGACCAGATAACTTGTTCCCTCCATTCTCTTATGTGTCATAATTTCTGCATCTCACACTCCAGCACCACAACTCCAAACCCATGTTTCTCAAGTTACAGACATTTCCTGCGGAATATTGTTGCCTTGGGTTGTCATGCAATCCAAGTTGATGAACCTCCCGAACTGCCATTTCTGTATATTCTTGTTTTATTTATTCTTTTAAACATAGTTCATTTATTTTGTTTAAAAAGTAAACCAATTAACTTGCTCATTTCAAGTTATTATTGGAAAGTAAGTATCGACAAGTTCTAAGCTCCTGATTCAAACCACTCCCTGAGCTGAGAGCAAAGAAATGTATTTGTCACCCCACCTACTGTGATGTCACACTAGCAGAGTCATAGAGTCATACAGCATGGAAACAGACCCTTCAGTCCAACCAGTCCAAGCAAATCATAAGCCCGAACTAAACTAATCCAACCTGCCTGCACTTGACCCATATCCCTCCAAACATTTCTTATTCATGTACTTATCTAAATGTCTTTTAAATGTTGTAACCGTATCGGTTTTCTGTAACTTTTCTGGAAGTTCATTCCACACATGAACCACTCTCTGTGTAAAAAAAGTTCCCCCTTGTCTTTTTAAAATCTTTCTCCTCTCACTGTACCAATAATAAAACAATGCAAGTAAGTGTTTAAATTAATAGGCAAACTAAATTGGGGCATTTTAAATCAGAGTGACAAACAGCATGAAGAACAATTCATTGCAAAGGTGATTGCTTGTAACACCATGGATTTCCTAACTAATTTAGATTTAAAAAGGGATTAAATGAGATTGAAAACTGTTGAATACTAAATGTAATAAGCACTGAACAATCAAGGGCAAAAGGGAGAGAGGAAATAAATAAAATCACTATCTCAAGAAAAAGTATCCAGGTCATTAGTGGGGCCAAAAGCTTCACTAGAACTCGCGGGATGCTTCCTAGGATATTAAAGAAAGTTGCTATGGAGATAATGGATGCACTGCTAGTAATCTGCCAAGAATCCTTACATCCAGAGGATAACCAAGGAATGAAGGTCTATGGGAAAAGTGCAGGAAAGTGGAGTTGAGGAATATCATATCAGCCATGAACTCATTGAATGGTGGAGTAGTCTTGATGGGCTGAATGGCCTACTTCTGCTCCTGTGTCTTATGGTTGAATACTAGGCAAATAAAGTAAATTCTGGGAATGCAGTTTGACGTAGAGTGAGTAGATTGGATTGGAATGTTGTTACACAGTTTTGCAAGCAACGTGTTGTGCTTTTGCAACTGATTCTGTGACAATTCATCCATAATATTGCCACCGAGAAAGTAATTAAGAGGAATGAAATGCACGTAGAAAGCGGATATAAACACAGAACTTGTGAACATCTGGAGATACCAGGTAAAGGGGATGAAAATTTTTGAGAAAGCCAGATACTTACTATAATTACAGTGTAAGTTGTGCCTACTTATGTGGCAAGGATATGCTGTAGAGTTCATCGTCAGTATCTCACTTCAACCTGAATGAAGAATTCCTAACAAAGCAAAAGATAATTAATGTTTGAAGAGAGAAAAATATTGCATTACACGCCATTTCAATGGTCTAGTCATTGAAATTACCTTGCACCAACAGGAACAAAAATAACTAAGTTGGTGATTTGATTTCAGCATCAATTTGGTTGAAGAAAATTATTCTTAACAACAGAAGCTTTAAAAGATTGTTGTAAATTTAGATGTTTTAAAAAAAATGGTGTTACTCATAGTCAGCATGGATTTTTGAAAAGAAAATAATGTTTGGCAAATTTATTGAAGTGTTTTTAAACTGTAATTAGTGGAACAGATGCAGTGGATGTTCCACAACCTACACTGTTTCACTGAAGTAACTTATTTCCTTAACTGTTCTGAACAATTTCTTTTTTTGTGAAATTACTTCTAATTCAGTCAATTCTCCTTCAAACTCCCCAAAAGTTTTCTAATTTGTTTGTATTTCTGAGCTAAAATCAAACCTTGATTATTCTAAACCCAAAAGCATGCGGATGTCTTTCAATGTTTTCTCTCTCCTGTCGTAAACCTCCACAATTCAAACATACTTCCATTAATACTTGAAGATGCCTTGTAGTCACTTACTGTCTGACACATACTGGTTTAAAATCACAGTTCTGGAAAGAGTGAGTTAATTCAATTATAAACTCGATCAAAAAAATAGACCAATACCAATACTAGTTTAAAATACATATGTATAAAGATGATAATATTTAGAAATAATATATCTTTCGTCACAGTGAACACTGATCTTTCGGGATGCATACACCAGGACTGCTAGATCCCTCTGCATTTCAGAAGTCTGCAATCTGTCACAAGTTAGATAATGTTTCTCTTTTATTCTTCCTGCTTAAATGAATAATTCCACATTTTCCCACATTATACTCCTCTGCCAGGTTTCTGCACACTTATTTAACTTATCTATATCCCTTATGTGTATCCTTATGTCCTCTTCACATCAGACTTTACTACCTAACCTTGTGTAATCAACTAATTTAGCAACCATACCTTTGGTTTCTTCATCCAACTGATTGACATAAATTGGAAAAAGTTGAGACCCCACCACTAATCCCTGTAACACACTAGTCATTATATCAGACTGATCAGAAAATGACCAATTTAAACCTACTCTCTGTCTTCTGTTAGCTAGTCTATCTTCAATCTATGCTGCAAAAACTATCTTTTTGTTTTATTTTTCTGTATTTTTGATTGTGGACTGAAATGGGAAAAGGACTGTTTTAAAACCAGGAATTGTGGACAGGTTTGCTGCTGCTTTTAATAGAAAGTTATCAAAACTCAGTGTAATTATACTGCTTTTCAATCAGTGGTGCAGGCTGGTTGCAGATGAACTGGTGCAAGGAGCTGTGTACATACTGCATGCAACAGGTAGCTAGACCGGTGACCATCTGCCAATGACAAAAGCCATCAACTTGCCAACAACTATGTGACTGGCTCCCAGGTGGCTGAAGTATGAACACTACTGCCAGAGGCCTTCAGTCCTTCGAAAGGGGAGGTTGCATGTCTCTCTGCAGTAGCCTGAAGCCTGAAAAAAATAGTTAACTTTGCTCCTCAGTTGCTGGATGCCATTGCTTTTAACCAATAAGTCAGAGACTTTACAATTTGTGAACCGGTTGTTCTGTGCTTCCTGTAAGAATGCGAAAAGTACCTGGTGAGGAGAGACTGAAGAACACCAAGTCCTGGCAAGTGGAAGAATCATCTCAGCAAACTCTGTGGATATGGGCCATTGAACTGTCTTCCCAGTATTTATTCCTACACCCACAGCACCATTTTTTTTCGTCTGTCTGGGTCAGTTCGTTCATCTGGGGGGAGCTTTATAAGAGGGTTAGAATTTTAACTAGCACAGTTATAAGTTGGCAGTTCATAGTTGCTCACCTGTAGCTACAATCTATTTATTTGTAACAAATAGTAATTCTTTGTTAAGTACCAAAACCTAAACTGTGTTTTTTGTAACCAGGGTTTAAAAACACAGGTAGATCTGAGAATTTTGCATACTTTGATAAAATTTTTAACTTTTCTGATGATTCTGGGAATAGCATGCTTGATTTTCGGTGCACCATTCCAGCGATGTGGAACTATGTCAATATGTTAACCGTAAACCATGAGCTTTCATTTTCCACATTACTTTTGATGTAGCTCCTTATCAAATGCTTTCTGGAAATCTAAGTACAGTACATTTACTGATTCCCCTTTATCCATTTGCTATTTCTTCAAAGAACTCCAATAATGTGGTTAAAAATGCTTTCCCTTTCACACAATGGTGACTCTACCAGATTACCTTACATTCATTATTTTCTAATGTAATGGAACTTTCCCTAAATCTAGGGAACTTTGGAAAATTAAAGTCAATGCATCAACTATCTCACTGGCCACTTCTTTTCAGACCTAGGGTAAAGTCCACCCGCATCCACAACCTTTCAGCTTGTAACTTCAACAATTTGCTCAGTACCATTTCCTTGGTGATTGTAATTTTCTCAAGCTCCCCCCTCTGTTTCATTTCCTAATTTACAGCTATTTCATACTCAAAGAACAGCTATGACATACCTTATGTATGTATGCAAATATATTTAGGATTGGGATTTGATTTAATATCATCTGTATCCCCAGTATTGCAATGAAAGACTTAAACCCACCAGTACTGTAACCCGGTGTTATAATAACAGATTTGAACCCACTGGTACTGCGCCCATTTTTATACAGCAAAAACTTGCATTTATGTTGTGCTCGGTAAACCGTCACTTAGTTTCTCAGAAGCACAATCAGAAACAAAATTGACATCTACTACTCCATAGATACAGTAGAGGTACTAGAGAATTGGCAAATTACAGAGGGTTTGGCCCTTGTTTACAAAGGGGTATCAAGGTAAGCCCAGCAAATACAGTGTTAGTCTTGGTGGTGTGAAAACAATAATCCAAAATTAACAGTTACTTGAACAAGTGTGGGTTGATTAAGGAAAGTCAGTGTGGACTGGTTTGTTTGACTAATTTGTTTGAGATTTTCGAGTTCAGGGTGTTGATTATATAATTGATGTGGTGTGTTTGAACTTCAGAATACATTTGAAGTGCAATATGAAAGGCTTGTCAGACAAGTAAAAACCCATGGAATGAAGAGAACAGTGACAACATGGAATCAAAATGGTTGAGTGAGAGGAAACATCGTAGGGATGAGCAGCTATTTGAAGACTGTGGGAAAATGAATTGTAGGATACTCCAGTGAGTCCGTTTTTTTAAATCTATGTTATATCTATTTGATAGGCACTGCCTAAGAGCATGGTGGAGCCACTCTCAATCCCTTCAAAAGAGAATTTAACACCTGAAAAGAAAGCATGTGCAAGTCTAGGGAAAAAGGAGGTGGTGGGAGGGAAACTAGCTGATCCTCTCCTGCACAGAGTCAGCAAGGTTGATATACCTGATGTAAATATCTTAAAAAGCATATGGAATCTTTGGCTTTATTAAGGTGCTACAGTGAAAAAGAAAGGAAATTACATAACGTTTAACCTTCAGTTGGGACTTTGTGTTCAATGTTGGGTAATGCTGCTTCGGAAAGATGACAAGGCTTTGGAGAGAGTCCAGAAGAAATTCAGCTTAAAGCCACTGGAGAGAAGGCATTTCATATTATGTGAAGATATTGGGCTGGATGTGGTAAGACCATAACACATAGGAGCAAAAGTAGACCATTCAGCCCATTGAGTCTACTCCACCATTCAATGAGATCTGACTATCCTCACCTCCACCTTCCTTCCTTTCCGCGATAAGATTCTCTCACTGATTAAAATGGAAGCAGCAGAGGTCCCGGAGCCAAAAGCAGCAGGAGACCCCATCTCAACCAGCATCAGAACCCAGGGAGACCTCATCTGAGGTTTCCATCTTATTGAAGGATGGCAGCCTGTCCTCAAGAGCTGTCAGCTCAATCAGAGGAGTGGCAGCTCAGCAGCATCCCTGGCACCACCTTTAGTAATGGCAGTGAGGCACCATTGCCACTGGAGTGACCTCTTCATGAGTGATGGCGTGTCCATAAAAGAGAGGGCACATTTCACCAGCTCTTTGGGAGGCTGCCAGATTTCACTGGGCAGTCTCATCTCATGGCTGTTCCCTCTCTCTCACCACCTGCCATCCCCAGCCTGGGCACGATGCCCAGGAAAATGGGAAATGGTCCTTAATTGACAATCGGCTCCATTGGGCTTGCAGAGAGTAACCGAAATGTCAACTGTCCTGCTGCTCACAAAATCACATTTTGCCAGGAAGACCGGGCTTGACTCTAAAACCTTACCAAGCTATGTTGCCAGTCTTCCCATCTCCCAGGAGAGGCTGGAGGAACTGGGGTTGTTTTTCTTTTCTTAGAGAAGGCTAAGAGGTGATTTAACAGAGGTGTTTAAAATCAAGAAGGGCTTTGATAGAGTAAATAAGGAGCAGCATTTCAGTGGAAGAAGGACTTGTAAGTACATGGATTTGAGGTTATTGGTTCTTTTGTCAAAGGCAGCTTGAGAGAACATTTTATTTATACAACAAACTGTTGTGATCAGGGAATGCACTGCCTGAAAGGGGGAGGAAGCAGACTGAAGAACATTTTGATTAAAAGCTTGAGAAAATAAGTGGCATGTTTTCTGTAGGCACAAGTCACTTAATGATGGAAAAGATGAAACAGTTTTTATTGATAACTGGGATAGATGATTGGCTGAACTAGGTTGAGCGTGTGGCTTTCATTCTCTAGTTTGATCTTTCAATCCCTCTGTAGATCTTTTGAAAGTAGCTCCTTTATACATTATATTCTACCCACATCAAAGGTATTTGTCACAGTTAAGATCTCCCATATCTGATTTAGAAACAGTTTGTTCGTGTAAATAGTTGTAGGTATTGATTTCAAAGCTACTTCTCCCAAGTAAGAGTTTCTGAATTAACTGTGCTTTCAGTAATGATGTTATTAACCAATAACTTGTTGCACTATAGTTAAGGCATCCCCCCCCCCACCCCCCGTCAACCCCCACTCCCAGCTCCTATCTATAACAGCAGAAGCTGTTTAAATCACTTATCTCCTCTCGCAGGCATTTCTCATAGAAAATACTCAGATATTTGGAGCAGAAATTAACACTGTGAGAAGAAAACATAGATTTTGAAGCCATTCGTTTGTATGGGAAAGACTATTGTTCCAAGATGTAAGGAAATATGACTTTTAGCATTTCAGCTGTCACAATAGCGAATAATTCAAGATACATTATCCCCTTCTCAGGATATCTAGGAAGGACTAATGGCACCCAGCCAGTGTTACTCACATCCTAAGTATACTGATATAGATGCATTTAAAAAGGAGCTAAATGCGTAAATGAGGGAGATGTTAAAAGAAGCAAAACCAAGTTGGGAGGACAGTCACATGGGTCATAAAAGTGGACCCAGCCTGTTTCCGTGCTGCATGTTTTCGGCTTTAAAGGAAAAAAGTGAAACTGTCATTATTTATGAAATTGATTGCTTTGACTTTGGGGTAATTTTTGGCTACTGCAGGTCAAGAACGATTCGGCAACATGACGAGAGTGTATTATAAAGAAGCTGTTGGAGCTTTTGTAGTCTTCGATGTATCCAGACGCTCAACATTTGATGCAGTTCTGAAGTGGAAGAGTGATTTGGACAGTAAAGTGAAGCTGCCCAATGGGAAGCCAATCCCTGCTGTGCTCTTGGCAAACAAATGTGATCAGCAATGGGACGGTTTGGACAATAGCCACATAACAATGGATCGCTACTGCAAGGACAATGGTTTCATAGCATGGTATGAAACCTCAGCTAAGGTTAGTGACAATTTAGCCATCTGCTTGGGGCACTGCAGCAAGATAGTTCTCTTGCCAACCCACAATTATAATACATTGTTGCTTACTAACAGTAGCTCAGTGGTAGCACTCTTCATCTCTGAAATGGAAGGTCGCGGGTTATATCAAGAGACTTAGCACTCCCTATGAAATGCAGCATTCACCTAGTACTATTGGAGGAGGTGTTTTTCAGTTAAATTGAGAACCTGTCTCTTTCTCCAAAGTGGTTATAAAGCACCTAAAGACAATATTTTGAAGAATAAAGCAAAAACACATGATCTAATCATTTAAGAACAGAGTTATGCCCTTCAATCTGATTGATTGAAGTACCAGCAACGATCATTGTCTTCCTGGTGGTGCTGATGATCAATGAAGAGCTATAGCATATGAATAACTGGAAGCTCATGGTTGTCAGGATTTCAGTCCCCAGGGGTCTTTGATCCCAGGGAAGACCTGCCGCATTAAGTGTGTCATCCAGCTGGGCAATGGTGGCACTTGCCGTAAAAAGATGACATAGGGTTCTTACCAGCTCTTCAGCTAGAAGGCAGGCCCCTGTCATCTTTACTAAGCACTACCAGGTGACAATTCCATTCTTTTATTCAAGTAAGGTTAGGTCAGGAGTTCCATATGACCACAGCTTAATCTGCCCCTGGGTTTCATATATGCAGAAGCCTTGCACCAAAAATTACACATCAATTTTTCATTTGCAGGAAACACTTGCTCCTAGAATCAGTTCTTCGGGACTGCCTTGGTTGTTCCGCTATAACATCAGCTTCCTTCAGTTTTGCAGCCCCTGTTGCCTGTCAGTGCTGACACAATGGGCCAAATGACCTCCTTTGGCGCCATAATGACCTCCTTTGGCGCCATAATGCTCTGTGATCTCTTGTTCAGTTGGAAAACCCATTGTAACTCACAACTCAATTTCACAGTCTGTCTGAACTCTTAGTCTCCAAAGAGCTCTCCTAGTGCCTTCACCAGGAGATGTATGTCTTTGTGTGTGTTCTCTGTTCTCCCCCAGCTGCAGCAGAAAGCTGGTGATTACTTGGTACCTCAATCAGCTTCTACTTGTCTCTTCCCCATAGTGCAGCAAATCTAGGTCACAGGGATATATAAGGGATTTGCCTAGAATCCAACAACTCCCTCTCCAACTACCATTTCATTTTGGATTAAAGGGGCATTTCAAATATAATCTTCTTGCAAAGTTCATTGTTCATGACCCTGTATTCCCCTTAATATCTTGAAAACTTCAATCAAATCAATTCTTAAATTTCTAGATTCAAGGAACTGCAATCCTAGTTTGATTAACCCTTGCATCATGCTAGCAAATCTGCATTGCACTCCGTCCAAGGCTAATATTGCCAACCTACGTTTAGTGCTCAGATTTGTCTGCAGTTCTGCAGATGAGGTCTAATCAGAGCATTGTGTGACTGAAGCACAACTTCTGATCCTATGTATTCTATTCATAAAGAAAGCTAACTAACAAGCTTGGCGAGTGAACCAACCACAGCATCCACAACCCGGGCTACAAATCTACTCAAGAACCTTACGAGATACCAATTAGTTTACCTGCCCACAATCCCTACTCCCGTGCTTCCTGCTATTCAGTCTCTACTTAACTGAGTCAGTAATTTGCCTTCAGTTCCATCAGCTTCAAACTATAACCAACCCATCCCTCATGAGGGAATTTTTCAAATGCTTGCCCAGGCCCATTCTGTAGACAATCCTATCCAGAAATTTAGACACCTCTTCAAAATAATTTAAATTAGTCAGATGTGATCTACCTTCTACAAATCCATTCTGGCTCTCAGATCATCATAAATTTTTTAAAGTGATCAGTTATCCTTTTATTCATGGAACCTAGCAAATTTCAAACAACTCATGTTAAACTAACTTATAATTCCATTCTTTTCTCAAATAGTGGAGTGGTTTACACAATATTTCAATCTGAAGAAGCCTTTCCTGAATTGGAAGAATTTGGAAGCTTGTAGTTAAGGCATCTGCAATATAATTTTTCTGTTACTGTAGCTTGCATATGTTAACTTGGAGTCCATGTCCTTGATTCAATAACAATGCCCTTGGGAAATCTGCCATCCTGACCTCTTCCTCTACTGTAAATACTGACACAAGGTAATTATTCAGCTACTTCCTTATTTTCATTGACAACATCACCGTTATTAGTTTTCAAGGAACCACATAGCTCCTGACTATGTTCTTTGTCCAAATGTAATTGTATTTTTTGTATTAATTTTGATTTAATTCGAAAGTTCTTTTCATAATTTTTGCAGTTCTTGCAACTTGCTTTGTCAGCCTTTGCTGTTTATATCTTTCCCATCCACCTTTTTTTTATTGTACCTTTGTATGCTTTTATTTTCAGCTTTATGTTGTGTTTTACCTCTTTCAGCCATGTCATTTTTTTGGCAAATATAACTCTTGTCCAAAGATGTGCAGGTTAGGTGGATTGGCCATGATAAATTGCCCAAGCTATCCAGGATGTGTAGGTTAGGTGGATTAGCCATGGAAATACAGGATTGCAGAGATAGGGTGGGAGGATGCGTCTGGGTTGGATGCTCTTCAGAGGTTTGGTGTGAACTTGATGGGCCTAAGGGCCTGCTGCCACACAGTAGGGATTCTTTGATTCTTGCTCTTAATGGATGTAATGGGTTCTTTGACACACCAGCTTTGTTTTTTGAATACCTTCCACTATTTTTTTTTTATCCTCTAACTGACTTGCTCAGTCTGCTGTGGCAATTTCTGTCTCATTCCATGGAAGTTAGCCTCTCCTAAACCTAAAATTTTTGTAAATGTTTCGCTTCTCTCCCTTTCAAACTCTATGTTGAACTCAATGAGATTGCGATCACTCTTAAAGCACATCTAAGACTATTAACTAAATCTGGCTCATTGATAAATATAATGTGGCTTCCCTCCTTTGTTAGTCCTAGGATGTACTGTTTCTAGTGGTGTAGTAATAGTAGTGTCCCTACCTCTGGTCCAAGAGGCCTGGGTCAAGTCCCAGCTGCTCCAGATGAACATCATGACGTATCTGAACAGTTTGTATTAAAAATATCTGTATTGTTTCAGAAAACTGTTCTGGATGTACTTGACATTTACAATCTTTCAAAGATCATAAGAAGTAGAAAGCAGCAGTAGGCTTTTCAACCTCTTGATCTGATTGTGGCCCTAATTCCTCTTTCCTGCCTTTCCCCATAACCCTTGACTCTTGCTGATCGAAAATCTTTCTAACGTGGCCTAGAATGTGTCCAATGAAGTAGCCTCCATTGCTGTCTTATGCGGAGAATTCCACAGTGTAACAATGATCAGACAGAAGAAATGCCTCCCCATCACTGCCTTAGTTGCAAGACCCCCTATTTTAAACCCTGCTTAGATTCACTATGAGAGGAAATATCCTCTCAGTATTTACCTCTCACCTGACAAGGCAGCCATTACTTAACTGACTACAACTTCCCTTGATGCCTGTATGCTCTTATTTAAGGCTGCAATGTAACTTTATGATGTTATGTTTAGTTAATTACTAAATTAATGGAAAAACTAGACTTTATTTTAAAAACTTAACCCTTAAGACCCTAACATTCACCAGCACCCCATAGGCTCCCCTTTATCCACCCTGCTTGATGTGTCCTCAAATAACTCTAATTTTGTTAAGCGCTATTTTCCTTTCACAAAATTGTTGACTCTGCCAGATTCCATTGTGATTTTCTACGTGTCCTGTTGCTACATCCTTATTAATAAATGTTTGCATTTTCCCACTGATGGGTGTTAGACTAATTGGCCTAGAGTTTCCTGCTTTCAGTCTTCATCCTTTGCTTGGACAGTGGTGTTACATTGTAGCTTTCCAATCCCTTCTCGAGACCTCTTAAGACCCTAGGATGCAGAACATTGGATCTAGGGGATTTGTCAGTCCGTCAGCTTTTTAGTTTTCCCAGTACGTACTCCTAATAACTTTTTGCTATTCTTAGGATGCTTTTTGTATCTTTTCCTGTAAAAACTGATACAAAATACTTATCCAAAAGTTATAACAAAAAGTTATTTCCCTTTTTTTGTTTCCTGTTATTATTTCCCAGAGTCTTCCTGTAAGGAACCAATGCTTCCTTTAGCTACTCCTTACTCATTTTATCTAGAGAATGGCACAGTGGCTGAGTGGTTAGACTGCTGCCTCACAGCACCTTGGGTTCTTTTCCAGCCTCAGGCAACTGTCCTGTGTGGAGTTTGTACATTCTCCCCGTGTCTGTGTGGGTTTCCTCCTGGTGGTCCAGTTTCCTCCCACAGTCCAAAGATGTGCAGGTTAGGTGGATTGTCCCTTAGTGTCCAGGTCTTGATGGGATGCTATTTGAGGGCCTGCTTCCATACTTTAGGGATTCTGTGATTCTAAGAGGTGGTAGAAGGAGGTGCAATAGCAATGTTTAAGAGACAATTAGACAGACACATGAAAAGGCAAGGAATAGAGGGATACGGACCATGGATTAGTTTATAATAGCATTTTGGTCAGTGCAGACATGGTTGGCTGAGGGCATTGGTCATGTTTTGTTCTGTTCTATGTACTTAAGTGGAGGTTTTCACTGTCTGTTTTACAATTCTCTCATTCTAATTTCTCTTTCTTTATTATTTCTTTGTTCATTCTTTGTTGGTTTCTCTACAGCACCCCTGTTTGTCTCCAGTTCATTAATAGGCCTCAATGTCCTCTCCCTATTACAACTGTGGAATTACTTATTATGTTAGAAAAAAATATAGTTGCAACTATTTCATGCCTTTTTAATAAAACAAAAATGTTCCCAAGTAATTTCTTCATTTGTTCCCACTACGAATAGGCAGTAAGCTATAGATTTTTAAAATAATAATTCATGGTACGTGGGTGTTGCTGACATTTATCATCCGTCCCTAATTGCCCAGGGGGTAGTGAAGAGTTAACTACATTGATGTGGGTCTGGAGTCACATGTAAGCCAGACCAGGTCAGGACAGCAGGTTTTCTCACCAAAAGGAACCAGATGTGTGTTTGCAACAGTTGACAATGGTTACATGGTCAACATTAAACCAGTTTTCTTATTGAATTCAGTAATTTTTTTGAAGTCTAATTTTATCATCTGTCATGTAAAGATTCAAACCCAGACCCCCAGAATGTTCACCTGGAGTTTTAGTCCAGTGACCTTACCACTACCCCCATCACCTCCCCACTTACGAGGGTAGTGATTCAGAGGAGTGATTGATCTCTGCGACTGGGGAGTGATTTGGAGGGATAACTAGGAACAAAATATTGCATGGAGAGATTTGAAGCAATGACTGAAAGCTGAGTTTTGGTAGAGATTAGTGATTCAGAGAGGTGAGTTCTTGCTTAGTTTTTTGGGGAACGATTCAGAGGACGAAAGAAAATTTTGGCAAAGTAATAAGTTTGTGAAGGTCCAAAAAAGGAGTTTCAGAGAATGGGACTAAATGTTTTCTAAATAAAGTTAGAAAGAACTGAGGAGAGGGAAAGTGTTTTAGGAGTTACCAGCAGTGAGTGCCATGTTACAATGCTGTGTCTGTTTTGTTTTAGATCTCAGGAGAGTGTAATATGAGAGTCAAGTATGTGAAACTGGATTGGGAAAGAGCACTTGAGTGCTGTCCAGGCTGTGGGTTTGGCAATGATCAGGGTAAATAAAGAATGGATATATAAAAAGGGAAGATTAAATTATCTTTCTAAGTGGAGTTTCACAATTTCTTCCTAAACATGTGAATTTTCCAAAAGAAGGTGAGAGATTAACAGCAGTTGACTCTTTCAAACTATGTAGGGTCTTTTAATAATGTTCTTTGTGCTGGACGTGTGTGTCATGGGTGTGTGTGTTTGAGGTGCTAGGGTGGAATAATAGGTGTGTGACAGGCAAGCTGCCAACCTGTCTTATCCCAGGAGCGGGATAAAGTGAATCAAATCTTTGAACCTATTCTGCCATTCAAGTGGATTATAGATAACCTGTATCTGAACTCCATCTAAGATAACAAGCATGGGGCTGGATGAACACAGCAGATCAAGCAGCATCATAGGAGCAGGAAAACTTGACATTTACGTCAAGTTTTCCTGCTCCTATGATGGCATTTCTGATGAAGGGTCTAGGCCCGAAACGTCAAGTTTTCCTGCTCCTGTGATGCTGCTTGACCTGCTGTGTTCATCCAGCCCCACGCTTGTTATCTCGGATTCTCCAGCATCTGCAGTACCTTTTATCTCTAAACTCCATCTACTCGCCTTTGCACCTCCTGCCTTGGTACCTAGATAAAACATAAATCTTTTGATCTTAGTTTTGTTTTCAATCGGCCCGCAGCACTCACACCCTTTGAAGGAATGGTAGTGAAAAGAGACATATATTTATTTAATAATGAATCGATAATGTAACCAATTACTTAATTATGGATCAATGAAGTTGGTTGGCAGGGTGGTGTATTGCAGTTGTAGAATGTGGGACCTCCTGGATGCTGGTGTGATCTAGGACAGTCTTGCTTGCAGTAAGTGTTGTGGCTCAATCAGCTACAGCTCTGACCTGGTGAGTTGGAGGCAGATCTAGAGACATTGACATATCAGGGAAGGCAGGAAGTTACCTGGGCACTTTCCAGGACCTAGTCATACCTTGTAGGATTGGGGCAACTGATCTGATTTAGTCGCTGGACAGGTAGAGGAGGGTGTGACAATGAGTGAGGCAGGTAATGGGACCCAGTTAGCAAAAGAGTAGGAGCCTAAGCCTTTGCATTGCTTAGGAGGTTTCTGATGCATGCAGGCCTTTTTGAATGAGAGTGAGGGTTGCAGTGGATGTGCCAACTGACCAAGGCATTCAGGTGGAACTGGTGAAAAGGAATGGTATGGTAGTAGGGGACAGTATAGTGAGGAGGCTGACACCGTACTCTGTGAAAAGTGTGAGAATTCAGAAGGCCTTGTTGCCTACTTGGTGCCAGAGCTCAGGAGATCTGCTCAGGTTTGAGAGGAATTTACAGTGGAAGGTCGAGGGTCCTGTGATCAAGATCCATGTAGACATCCAGGAAATTGGCAGGGCAAGGAAAGAGGTTCTGCAGAGTCCCTACAGGAATAAGGCACCAAATTAAAATAAAACTCAAAGGCAACAATTTCTAGATTATTGCCTCAGCCACATGCAAATTGGTAAAGGTCATTAAGATAGAGAATGAATATGTGATTCAAAGACTGGTGCAGAAGAAGTGGATTCAGGTTTATGGGGTACTGGAGAAAATGAAGGCTATATTGTTGGAGTGGTCTATGCCTGAATTGTGCTGAGGCAGGTGAGCCCCATTACTAGGAACGTAGAGAGGGTATTAAACTAACTTCTGGGGACAAGGATTCAAATTTGAGATGATATTGCAAATCAAAGAGTAGAGACCAGACATGGAAAAGGGTATTAATAGGGCAATTAGAATCAAACTGTGATAGGAGGACTGGAAACTACATATATCTAAGAGTAAAACAAAAGGTAAGGCTACCAATTACAAAAATAATTAAAGGACCAAACTGAAGTCTAGCCATGTGATTGCATGTAGCATTCAATATAAATGAATTTTCTGATTGTACAATTATAAATAAATAAGTGCCATCTGATTTCAGAAACATGGCATGGATTGAGTCTTGAATATCAAAAGGTACATGGCATTCAGGAAAGACAGGAAACTAATTAAAATTATTCATAGATGATCATATTAGTGCAAAAGAGAGAGATGACCTAAGTTCAAGAAACCAGAATGTTACAGTGGTTAGGATAGGGATGAGCAGTCACTTGGGGGAGTAGTAAAAAAGGCCCCGAATCGTAACTTTGTGCTAATATAGAGTATAAAGGAAGATATAATGCGAGCTTGTCAGAAAGATACAGTGATAACCAGGGAGATTATGTTAAGTGATATTGTTTAAAAGTTGGCCAAGCCACTGGGGAGAACTAATTTTCTGGCCCAGACGTAAAAGTGTGGGTCATCAAGCCATGTGTAACAAGAGGGCCATGCCAGTTTGTGGCATCCTACAAGTTAAATTATGTGGACAGGATGCTATTACCTTGGCTTGTACTTCTTCAAACCGTGCCTGGTGAAATAGGGCTGCCTTCCCAGAATTCTTTTCATTTTTGTGGGCAAAATAAGACTAGCAGCTAAAAAAAAATCAAAGCACAAAACTGAAGGCTACGTATTTTATTACATGAAACATTCAAATTGATGTTCTGATAGTGCAAATAGAAATAAATATGGTTATAACAATGATATAAGGAGGACCTAGTTTGATCCATTTTTGGGAGGCAATGCCTAATTCATCAAATTGGGCACCTTATTAAGTTGTTGTTGCTGGGGTTTGTTGATGTAGACACCGCAATGGTGTTAAAAAGATGGACAGAGGAATAAAATCAAGGGGAAGAATTCTCATTAACTATCTGTTGTACTTGATGGCCCACACTCTTGTCTCTGGGTGAGTCAGTAGCTTGGTCAACCGTCAAGCAACATCACTTTTAATAATACTGGGTTTACCTGGGCATTATTGCATTGCTGTTTAAGGAATCATGCTATGTGCAAATTGGCTGTTTCTTTTCACGTGTTGTAATAATGTCTATACTTTAAACTACTTCATAAACTATGGAGAGCTTTGAATCCTGAACTTATGCAAGGTGCCATTTAAACACAAATTTTTCTTTGATCCTTGTTACATTTTCATAATATTACAATGTTTACTTGTAATGACTTAATATTTACTTTTCCCGATGTTTGCAGGAGAACATAAACATTGATGAAGCAACACGGTTTTTAGTGAAGAATATTCTGGACAGTGACTTCATCCATCTATCTGAGAATACTGATGCAGATAATATTAAACTAACAGATGAATCTGAAGAGGTTGATAAAAAGGCACAGTGTTGCTAACATTTTGCCCCTCTCCCAGTAACACTTTTTTATAAGCTTTGGAGACCACAGTCCATGGATGGTCTTTTCTGCGCTATGTCAAAAAAGATGACTGCTCAATGAGATTAATATACCTTCAGCTAACCATCATTTAAACAGAAGTATTCCTCTTAGTTTTAATTAGGAATGGAATGGAAACAAAAAAGCTTTGTCTTTTTCATGTCAAAATTTCTGTAGTCTTTTTGAAATAACATTGAAATAACTATTTAGTCTGTTTAATTTTTATAAACTATCTAACTTTGCCTCAGTGTTTTTTCTGACACCTGGCACCAGCTGCTGTTTAGCAACAAGAATTGTGCTATATCTATTAAAAGATTTTGTTTGCTGCTGCAGCAATTTACCTGTAAGTCAGTCTATGAATTGTTTGAAATCTGTGTGCATTGTAAATTGGGTAAAGTATTTCAAAGGGTGTCTCTTGTGAATTCTGCTGTTTACTTTAGTTTATCCATTTCAACTGGACACCGTGACCTCAGAATGACAATGCAACATCACAGCAAAGCAACAGCATCATAGGTTGAAAGTCCGCCCATCCACTTTCATCTCCAGCGGACATCGTTCTGGCTGCTACACATTTCATTGTTTTCTTTCACAGCACGGTACGAGCACAATTTACCACAGAGTCCTTGGCAGCAAGCTGTAAAGCGTCAATATATAACCGACCAAGATATCCCAAATCTGACCACTGTGATGATGTTGGGAAGTTAAAGTGGAGAATACTTTACGTGATTAGTAGTAAGCGACTTGACTGTGTTTGATTTTGTTACGGACTTGAAATGTTGACCAGAGTTTATACGGACATCAATATACATGTTAAGTTTTTATTACTGATGTATCAGTATAGACAGGTTTCAGGTAAGTCAGTAGGATCTAATTAATCCTCTGCATCGTGCCAAATGGCACCTTGCTGCCAAGGTATCAGTGCAAAGATATTCTCCACCAGCTCCCCCAATCTGAGGGAGACAGTGATCCAGAGAGAACTGCACAGGGTGAAGCACAAAGCACAAGGAGGCAGAAGAAGGGTCAGATACTTGGCAGATAACAAGGTGTAGAGCTGGATGAGCACAGCAGGCCAAGCAGCATCAGAGGAGCAGGAAAGCTGACGTTTCGGGTCTGGACCCTTCTTCAGAAAATGGATGGCCAGCGAGTATTGACCTTAGTTGGGAAATCTCTGGATTGAGGTGGTTTTCCCCAGATGCATTGGTCAATGGATACTATTCCATTCAATGCTGTTGCCTTGTGACAGGATCTCCAACAAATTAAATCTGTTTGATCCACAAGAGCAATAGTGTATCTAAAGGGTTATTTCACTGAGGAAGTACTTTCAGTAATGGCTTACATGTATATAGTGTCTTTAACATATGAAACGTCTTTCTGCTGTTTACTAAGTGTTATTAGTCACAATGTACTGATCAGCCACATAAGGCAATATCAGTACAGTAGACTAAAACCTTGGCCAAAGAAGTGAATTTTAAGAAGCTTCTTAGAGGAAGTGAATGGTGACAGTATGGCATTAATGATGGGGGCCAATGAAAATTGCTTTTCAATGTTTATCTTGAGATCATGCAAGATGAATTGTTGGACAAAAACAGAAATTGCTGGAAAATCTCAGCAGATCTGGCAGCATCCGTGGCGAGAAATCAGAGTTAGCGTTTTGAGTCCAATAACCCTTCTTCAGAACTGATGGTAGCTCGGAAAAGCATGTTTTTTTATGCAGAAAATAGAGTGGGGAGAGGGGGTGAGGAGTGAACGATAGTTGAGCATAGTGCCCAAAAGAGAGAAGAACAGTTGTACAGACTAAGGAATGGATAAAGACCAGGCCTAGGAAAATGAAAAGCTGCTAATGGGGATTAATTAGTAGCTGACCATGGGTTGTCTGTAATAGCAGCCCATGTGATGACAAGGTTTGGTGTGTGGGAATGGGAGAAGCATGGGGAAAGGGGCTGAAATCCTAAAATTATTGAATTTGATATTAAGTCCAGAAGGCTATAGAGTTGCCAAGTGGAAAATGAGGTGCTGTTCTTCCAGTTTGCACTGAGCTTCACTGAGAACAGCATGCCTGAGACAGAGATATTGACCAGTGAACACGGTGGTGTGTTGAAGTGGCAAGCAACTGGAAGCTTGGGAGCTCTTTTGTAGACAGAACGTAGGTGTTCTGCAATGCAGTCACCCAGCCTGTGCTTCATTTCCCCATCTCTACGTCCATTTCTAGGGATAGGCTGGCCACTATTATCCACTACAAATCCACTGACTCCCACATTTACCTTGACTATACATCTTCACACCCCACTTCCTGTAAAGACTCTAGTTCATTCCCAGTTCCCGCAGCTCTCTTGCATCTGTTCGGATGATGCCAATTTTGACAAGAGGGCCTCTGAAATGTCCACCTTCTTCCTCAACCAAGGTTTCCTTAGCACGGTAGTTGGGAGGGTCCTCAGCTGGGTCTGACCCATCTCCCGCACTTCGGCCTTCAGCCCCTTTCCTCCCTCTGACAAGAGTGACACTCCCTTGTCCTCACCTACCATCCCACCAGCATCGACATCTAGACGATCATTAGCTGCCAATTCTGCCACCTCCAGCACGATACCACCACAAGACACATTCCCCTCCCTTTCTTTGTCAGCCTTCCTCATGGACCATTCCCTCTGGGACAGCCCGGTCCACTTCTCCTTCACTTCCAACTCATTTCCCACAGCCCCACAGCACCTTACACTGCAACTGCAGAAGGTGTAACACCTGCCCATTTACTTCCTCCCTCCTCACTATCCAAGGCCTCAAACATATGTTCTGGGTGAAGCAACGCTTTATCTGCACTTCACTCAATCTAATCTATTTGCTGCTCACAATGTCGTCTCCTCTACATTGAGGATACAAAGCGGCAGACTGGGTGACTGCTTTGCAGAATACCTACATTCTGTCTGCAAAAAAATCCCCTGAGCTTCCAGTTAATGGCCACTTGAATGCACCACCTTGTTCCTCAGCCAACATCCCTGTCTCAGGCTTGCTGCAGTGCTTCAGCAAAACTCAGCGCAAGCTGGAAGAACAGCGCCTCATTTTCCACTTGAGGTCCTTGCAGCTTTCTAGACTTAATATCGAACTCAACAGTTTTTGGACTTGAGCATCTTTCCCCATTCTTTCCATCATCCCCAACACACCAGGCCTTGTCATCAACAATGGGTTGCTACCACAGAACCCATTGCCCCATTAGCAATTATTCATTCTCCTAGGCCTGCTGTTTATCCACTCCTTTGTCTGTCTAACTGTGTTTCTCTCTCTTTGGGCTCTATCTCCATCAATCACTTACTCATCCCCCGATCTTCTGCATTAAAAAAAAACACCCTTTTCCTAGCTACCATCAGTTCTAAAAAAGGGTCACTGGACACGAAGCATTCATTCTGATTTCTCTCCACAAATGCTGCCAGACCTGCTGAGATTTTCCAGCAATTTCTGTTTTTGTTTCAGATTTCCAGCATCCACAGTTTTTTCAGTTTTCCGAATTGTTGGACAAGCAGAATGATAACACGAGGGGCAGTGGAGTGTTGTGGGCAATGGTGTAAAGTTAGAACTGAGTGACCATAGCATATATATGGAACTTGACCATATCTTTGGGTGGCATTGGCAAGATTCTATGTGTAGGTAAGAACGAGAAGCATAGAACCTCAGGAGACGTAAGTAGCAGTTGTTAAGCAAATAATTTTGCAGCATTACACACGCAACAACCAGACGACGACCATTTCACATGCAACAAGATCTTGTGGATCTTGCAACTATCAATTGCAATCCTTTCACGCGTAAATTATTTCTGGTGGCTTGAGCATGATTTCCCTAATTCATTGGCGTTTTCAACATGTACAGTCAGCGCAAAGTGTTGTGTTGTAATCAAATGCATGAGGATGATGATATCTGATGCACTGTGTGTGGTTTCCTGTTGTAAGTTTTTTTCAATTCTTGTAAACTATTGGTAAGCTTTTGTCTGCATTTGAGAGTTGATGAATCTAGCAATAGTTCAAAGTAGATGTGAGATCGATGTTGTCCTGACAAATGAGAGTCAACATGCCCCTTTAAACACTCAAAAAGGCAATAGAAAGCTAGTCAGTTGTTATGATGGTGGTAGAAATGGACTCCAATTTTTGATTTCCATCATCTGCTTTTAATAACAGAGATCTTACTTCGAGTAAATTGATTTTAAAAAGAATACTGACTTAAAGTGGCTGTAGTGATCACCTGACCAGGTTGAGCCAAGTTCATAAAACCATCATTAAGCAAGACCCCAGTATGATCTGAAATTAATATGTCATGAAATTGACTGAAACTAGTCACTCAGATCTGTATCTCCTCTTCTCAAAAGTTTCACATGGGATGTCAACTCCCTTGCAGATTATCAAACTTGAAAAAAAACAAAGTGATACAGAACTGAATTGGATGATCAGTTGTCATCATATTGAAGGGTGAATATTCTACTGCTCCTATTTTCTATGCTTTTATCTTTTATCACCCAGCAGAACAAAGGCAGCAAACGTATGAAACACTGCTACCTCAAATTTCACCTTCAAGTCACACACCATCCTAACTTGAAAATATATCACTGTTCCTTCATTGTTGCCGGATCAGAATAATGGATCTCCCTACTAAAAGTACTGTGAGTGCACCTTCACAGTATGAAGGTAGTGATACCAAAAAGTAACTCAATCACTTTCTCCCGGACAATTAAAGACAGGGAACAAATGGTGAATTTTCTAGTGATGACCGTATTCTGAGGATGAATGTTTTATTTTAAAAAAAAGTGACAGTAAGAAAAGATAGCTTTCTTACTTAAGAAGGAAGTTCTTGAATCAAGAGTGTTTGGAAAGATCATGACTCATCAATAATTTCCTCAGTTCTTTAAACAGAATTGAGCCTTCAGCATCTGTCTGCCTTTAACCTTGTTAGATTCTCACTTCCTTTGTTTTTCTTATGTTGAATCTAGATAGTTTCCCTCTCCCCTTTGTCCCTGATGCTTTGTTTTATGAGTGTTTTGCTATATGAAAGATTATGCTGAAGTTCAAGTTGCTGTTGTAATTCACTGATACACCTTTAAGTTATGTATTTGAAGAGGTACTATCCAGACTTTTGTCTCTAATTGGTTTAAGACCTTTTTTAATTTCTTATTTTACCTTTTCCAGGAACTGAGGTAAAAATGAATAGATTATTAAAAGTAGCGACGCTGGTTAATGAGGCTATTTAAAAAATGCAAAATTGGGTTCAATTCTAGAAGGACAGAGGTAACTAAAGCAGCGAATTTTTGTCAAAGTTGTATGGACCCTTGGTCAGACTGTACTTGAAGTATTGGTCAGATTGCCATAGTGAAGTTACTACAATGGCATTGGAGAAGGTGCTAAAAAATTTAGAAGGATGATATGAGAACTGACAGATTGGAACTCTCAAGGCAAGACTGTATAAGCAGAGGCAGTTTCTTTAAAGATAGAGAAGGCTGAAGTGTGACTGAACAGAAATTATTGAGATAATGAAAGAGTATAGATGCGTAAAATGTGATGGAAGACCAAAATGGAATTCATAAACATAAGATAGTCACTCATAAATCAAATATGGAATTTTGGAGAAACATCTTTATCTAAAGATGTGCAGAGTGCAGATTGAACTGAATGTGAAGCTCAGAGTGAGCAAAATAAATCTTAATCTAGACTCTCCTGAAGATCTAGTTTTGTCTGTTTTACCATTTAACTAAAATGTACTAAGTCCTTTTGTGCCTTAGATAGGGACAAACAAGCTCTACTGGAGAGCAGCTGTAATTAGTTAATTAGTTTAATCTGGTTTGTGTATCTGTGACAGAGCTGATTCTAAGTTTAAGGCAGTTTAAAGACAAGTGTCTGGGATCAGTTTATGAATGGAGTGTGGCTTGAACTAATGGAGAAAGGATTTTGGTGGGTGATGGAATCAGGAAAGAAGGGACTGCTTCTTTTCTGCTTCTACATTTTTTTTGTTGTCACACCCTGATGGGCCCATCATTACTGAGCTTCCACATGTTCCCACACCCCTCTTTGCATGATAACTTCATCTCCCAACATTACCCCATGAGCCTCAGACCCACAGTCTCATCATGCTGTACAGTTTGATGCCAGGGTAGTTGTGATCATCAATAACATCCCCTTCCACAGTCACCCAATATAATACCATCTCTCTCCCCTCTCCCCCACATTTCACAATTTCCCTTCTGCATTCCAGCATGCTGCCTTCAATCCCCAACTGACTTGCCCAATTTCTCTACCACAGTAGTGGCCCCTGATAAACGCCACCTCCCCCAGAGTTCTATTGAGTCTACCCCCAAGATTAACCATGGTCCACCTTTCTGACTTACTGACAAACAGCCCCAACTGATGAGTGCCAGATCTCTGATGATATCTGCACAGCTCCCCAGCTGAATTACAACAACTCCTCAGACTGGTTGCAATGGACTTACAGGACTGACTGGGGCCTACTTTCCAGACTGCAGTGATAAGGACTTTCTGACATTTGACACCCCAAGCAGTTGAACAACTATGACCAAGCCCCTGGACTGACATGAGGGCCTGCCTTTTGCTCACTGTGCTGGGACCCCTGACTGAAGGCCGTCTCCCTTGGCCTGACTGAGGACCACTCCCTTCCCACGTGAAACATAAAAATTTCTAGCACATTCAATGTGTTTGATGTGTAAACTGCTGGCACATGGTGTAGGTTGGAAATTGATACAGTTTGATACAGCAACATGTTCACCCCTTTGACTGACGACTGCTGGCAACCATGACAAGCTGCCTGATTTTGTGTCTCCACTAAAAGACAAGTCAAGACAGAAGTTTTATGAGACTTTACACTCTGGGTGAGGGAGCAAAACTCAAAATGGCATGGTAAGGTTGAGATGCTGTGCGCACCCAAGAAGCTGCGAAGTGAGTAAGCACTAAGGGAGCAAGTTGAGAGAGAGTTGCACCCTGATTGAATCCATGAAATAGGTGTCAAACCCTTTCAGCCGCATCCTAACAGAAGTATTATAATGATAGGTGTACTCCAAAGTATGGTCTGACATGTAGAACTGGATTGTAATTGGGTCAGACATGTGCTTTGAGGGTGCAGTGGGGGGAGTACATGTTTGATGCCAACCTCACTGGATGGGGCCATGTCAGCAGTCTCTGCTTATGGAGCCTGCCCTGAGATGTTGGTGACTGCTGTGAAAGATAGAGGCCTGGGTGAGCAATCGGCAAGCTGGAGTCATCTGGTATCCCTCTGATCTTCATGTCTGGGGTAGTCGCTGTCCAGTTTCTATCCAGTGGGTGGGAAAATGGAAAAGTGCCCATCAGTGTGGTGAGTTTTGGTAATAATGGCATGCAAATGGCATGCAAACAAGTCTCTAGCATCTCAATAGAAAGATTCTTGTCTCACCATTCAGAACTTGCTTGGAGAATCAGACGTTCTCCCTTCGATGTCAAGAATCTCATTTCTGCCAATCTCGTCCTATATTTTCCCAACTGACTCACCAATGCTGTCATTGTTCAAGATCAGGGAAGATTTGCCCAATGTATGATTTGGACTCCCTCCGAAACTGAGGATGATTAGCTAGCTTATTGCAATAAAAACATCCACAAAAATTTACATCCTTTGTTACAATTGTAAGTCATAATTTTTATTATTACAATATTTAATGTGATAATTGTTTGTTGAGATTCATAGTGAAGATCCATAGGTCAACATTTGGACTAGCATGATGAAATAGAACATTGCCAGTTCTTTTTATGTCTGTTGTGGTTTGCTGATGCCTCAATGTGATTCCTCAAAAGTTTTTTTGTTAAAAAAATTGTCAATTTTGCAATAACAGAAAAAATTCAAAATGTTACACAATTCACAGAATGCTTACAGTGACCCATTGATTTGTCTATTCATATCTTCATCAAAGTATGTACTTCAAAGATTTAGCTTGCCTGAAAAGCCTGTACTTGGAATAATTTCACCACAAAACCAAACAGATCTTTGACCCAGATCTATGCAATTCTGAGAATGTGCAAATTGGAGAATTTTCATGGGTTTTGATTTTGAGCCAGAAAGGTCTGCTTCCTTCATTTGTTGAGGAATTGAGAATTATTGAGCTAAATTTTACTGAAAAGGGAGGAAGTTCCTTTGTTGGGGTTCAATTTGAGTCACATGGCCATACAAACAGGTGATTGCATACGCTACGGGATTTTGCAACCAGCTAACATGCGGTAGGTAGCGAATACCAGATGGCAGATGAGAAGTTCTGGCATGTCAGAGGCAGGTTTCCTTTTTAAAGGGAAATCAGCAGCATTTCTACAGACTGTACATATACAGGATATTGAAAGGGGTCGCTAACACAAAAGTAACATTTGAGAGTCTGAAAGAAAAGAAGTGCTGGAAATACGCAACAGGTCCAGCAGCAATGCAGATGGAAGAATGGAGTTAATGTCTCCGGTGAAAGAAATTTGCTCAGAATTGTTCTGAAATGATGCTATGCAAGGGAGGTGACATGGTTCAGTGACACCTGATTGGCTGTGCTTCTACAGGCTGCGCAGAAAGAGGAAGGGTGCTGTTTCTCATGCGAGGAGAAGGCATAGATGGAGGTGGCAGAAGAAGTTAGCAGCCATGAAGTAGTTGCACAAACATTGGTATGGTGCGGCGTGTTTCAATGACCTGCTACAGTCTGACACGGTGAATGATATTTATAAAAGTAAGTGTGCATCACTGCAGATCATAAATGGTGCTCATAGGATATGTGCCCAAAGGGAAAACTCTTGATTAGACCCCACCAGACAGCAATGTCCACGGTTAAATGCAGAGTAGCCTCGTGTTCAATCAGTTGATTAATGTATTGGTAACTCCGATGATCCAAAGGGAAGAACATGCCCTATTTGTTTGTCTTTCTATTATCGATAAGGATACCAGGCTGTCTCTACTCGATCACAGCATTCTCTGAGCATTTGAACCTCTTGCCTAACCAAGCGGGATGCCAAATTTTCCATTTCTTGGCCTTCACCCATTTCATTCCCCTCCTATGCAGACACAACCTAATGTAGTTTTCAAAGATGCCAACTCCCAACCCCTAATATGTGTTTCAATATTCCTGGGTGCCTAGCGCTCCCATATTATGTACATTTCTCCCCAATATTACCAAATGCTAAGATCCCTGTTCCAATAACCCTCAAACTCCATCCCAGTTTTCAGATTTACAGTTTTCAGTACTCTCAAATCCAGGACTTCTTCAAAACTCCAGATGGACCGTTAAGGTAGTTAGCACAGCTGCCTCACAGTACCAGTGACCCAGGTTTGATTCTAGCCTTGGGCAACTGTCTGTGTGGACTTTGCGTGTTCTCCCCATGTCTGCGTGGGTTTCCTCCCACAGTCCAAAGATGTACAGGTTAGGGAGATTGGCCATGGCAAATTGCCCATGGTGTCCAGGGATGTGTAGACTAGGTAGATTAGCCAAGGGAAATGTGGGGTTACAGGGATAGGACAGGGAGGTGGATCTGGGTGGGATACTCTTTGGAAGATTCGTGTGGACTTGATGGGCCAAATGACCTGTTTCCACACTGTAGGGATACTAATATTGGCGAATTCCAAACTATCTTCCCTGTTCTACCAGATCTCCCATAACATGTATTTTGCCAATCAGTTTCAATTGTAATAAACGTGGTACATCCCCGATGTAAAACCCCTGATGTTGTCTGAGCACCCCTGTGGGAAGTTGCTGTATAATAATATAAACAGAACAGTTTCTGAGTGTATTATTTATCATGTAGTGATCCAGTATTGGTTTCAAGTAAGCTTTTAGTTTCAGTTTTCATGTGAACGACGATTATGTGCACTAGTATTTTCTTTCAAAGTAGTCCTCTCGCGTCACTATCCCTTATTCTTCCTGTCACACTCCAGCTTCCCCCAGCTTCTGGCATTCCACCAATTAACTCCGGCGTCGTTTTTCTTTTTAACTTTCTTGCTTCCATCAAAGCCAATTTAGCACTGTACCTGATTCCCTCCACATGCTTGAGGTGGTACAAAGGTAAGAAGTTTGCCGAGAGTGAGAAAAAAAACATTTAGAAGACATCTTACATCACCAGTCCCCTGCTCTCTTTGCCAATTTACTAACACACTGTTTGCTTTGGTAAGCTCCTATGACAACATATTGTGGAAGGTGACGATCCGGTTTCTATTTCGTTTTAGTGGATTATAAAAGTGGATTATATCGCCTTTTGATTGTGGTGAGTTAGAGTGAAAGTGGCTCCATTCAGCACGTTTCCAGATCTGAATATTTTCAGGGTTGGAGGTGATGGTCTTCAGTGTGTGTTCAATCCAACCTGAACTTGTCCGAGTTTAGTGCTTGAAGGCAACGGCCGGGCGATAGGACCCAGCGGACCATCAGCGCGGCCGCGTCCCGTTGCCTGGTTACGGCGTCGCGGAGCGGGCGCGCGGCTACCGGCGCGATGTCGAAAGGCGGCAGGAAACGGGCGGACTCGACTCTGAAGGCGAGCCCGACCCCAGTCCAGCAGGTCATCGTCAAAGAGTAAGTGGCTGACAACATGGGGGGCTTTCCTAACCCCGGGAAATATCCCGACTCGCTCTCCACTGCCGTCCCTTTTCCCTACACTCCCCCCATCTCTCCCCTCCGTTCTTCACCTTCTCCCACCCTTTCCCCTTCACTCTCTTTGTACACACTCCCCCTCCACTCCGCCTCCCCTCCATTCCCTCTCCTCCCCCTCCATCCCCTCTCCTCCCTCCTCTTCATCCTCTCTCCTCCCCATCCCACCCCTCACCTTCCCTTCTTCCCCTGTACACTCCCTTCCCTCCTCATCTTCTCTCCCCCGCTTCCCCTTCCCATCCTCTCCCATATCCCCTTCCCCCTCTCCCATATCCCCTTTCCCCCCACCACCACGTTTCCCACCCCCTGTTGCTCTTCCCACCCTCTGTCGCCCTTAACGCCACTTGCTCTTCCTTATCCTACTTCCCCTTCCCCCTCCCTCTGCCACAGATCCTCAACCTTCCACCTCTTCTCCAGCCCCACATCTCCCCGACCCCTCTCCTCTGCTGAAGCCCCTCATCTGCTCCAACCTCTTTCTCATCCATCTTTCCGATCTTCCGCTCCACCCCCTCCCAATCTTCCCAAATCCTCATCTATTTCCACCCTGTCACCCACTTCACTACTCATTCTCCTTCCCTGTCTCCTCTTTGCTTCCCTCCCTGTCTTCCCATCCACCTCCCCGTAGCCCATCCATCCCTTCCCACACCTCCGCTTTCCCCGATACAACCCCTCTCACCCTCCTCTCTCTCATCTCCCCTTCCCCCCCCCCTTCTCCCCTTTCACCCTGCTCGATCCCTTCATCCACTGCTTGCTCACATCCCTTTCCCTGACATCCTACTACACCCCACACCCTCCTCTCCTTTCCTGACTTTTGCTCCCTCCTGCCCTTTGGGACATCCTCCCAGTGTATGATAGAGATTCTTCAGTTCATGAGTCACTCGTACAAGAAAGAGCTGCACCATTGAGAAAGGCTGAACTACACTGGGACCTTAGCAGAAAGGATCAATGGGGGGTAATCAGAAAGATTTTAAAACTAGTAACTGGTGAAGATTTCAGGTGGACAAGTTTGTACAGGAAACATACATAAGAGAAGAGAGTTTAACAAACAGAAATTATGCTTTAGGTTACATGTAATATGAAGACTCTATGTGACCTACATACATTAAGAAACAGAAATAAGAAATGTATTAATAAAGCATTAAAGCAGAAACATGTGGATTCTTTGTATAAATCCAGACTCTAAGGAACACATTGAATGAAGTGCAGGCTCAGAATAACATGATGGCTGTTACTGAAAGATGGCTGGAAGATAGTCAGGACTGTGAACTGAATATACTAGTTTATAAGTTCTACAGGAAAGAAGAAAAATGATATAGTGGTAAGAGTAGCTTTAATGGGAATGTAAGTAATTCCTTGTCATGTTTAGAAGAGTTTTTTTGCAATGAATTGGAGCCCAAAATCAGCAATGTATTCTATGCAATGTCTGAGTTGAACTGCTTTGTATTTTACCTTGAATAAATTACATTTCTGCAATTTAAAAAAACAGCCTTAGTATTTAAGTGTTAAATCAGTTCAATGGCAAGCAAACATACAATGCGACATAAGCAGGCAAATAAAACTTTATAGACAGAATTCAGAAATGGAAAAATGACTCCTGCTGTATAGGGAGTTATGTCCAGGTCACCTGGTAGCAGCAGCGAAGTGTTTGTTTAAATACATTGATAAGAAAAGCATGTAACAAAGGCAGATTGGTTTAAATGAAAAGAATAACTTCTGTGTAGATAGCAATAGATGTATCAGAAACGTAATTGAATACTTGAGTGTTGGGGATTGTTGAGAAAAAAAACTGTCCCAGAATCTCTACAAAGGGGCAAGTCATATTAGCTTTCGTAATATGCAACAAACCAAATTTATTTAACAGCCTCACAGTGAGTGAACATTTACCCAACAGTGGTCATACTGCAATTAAATTCAATACAGCATACGAAAGGGAGAAATGTGAAACAGTGATTAATAGTCTTTCAATGGATAAGACAGAGATTGTGGCCAGTAAACTGGGAAAATCTATTCATGGGCAAAATGAGAAGAAGTTCGTGTGAGGTAAAAATCATCAAAAAATACTTTAATGTGATACAGAATGGATTTAGACTCTAAATGGACAAGCACCCTGTTTGCAGAAAAGCCAGCCATCGAAAACTAAAGAGATAAGAGACTGCAAAATTCAGCCTTCCTTTTAATTTTATTTGTGCTCCAACACCAGGGCAGTAGTGTCTGTATGTATGTAGTTGCAGTCTCAGGGATGGATTTTTGATGTCAAAGGTACCTCCATGCTAAATTTTAGCACCAACACCAAATGGCTTATCAGTGTACTCTACCCATGAAAGCCCCCCACACTCCCACCAACACTTCCTCATACTTGCCCATGGCCTGTCATACCCCTTGCTATACTTCTGTAGTCACTCATCCAACATGTACCACAGGCAAAGGTCAGCCACATGATCATTTAAAACAAAATTTCTAACAATGTGATACAGCTTTCACTCTCACACACTTCACTGGGGAATAAAAACTTACATTCTTGCAACTGATTCAAAACTTTAAAATCACCTTAATCTATTATAAAAATAAATAAACTTATAGTTTGTCTTCACATCAAATAGAGTTAACACATTAATAGCGTCTTTTAAATGTCAAACAACCTAGAACTCCTGATTGAGGTAAATACATTGGTAGCTTTTAAAGCTCAGCCAAGCATTCATGACCCTGGATCTAATAACACTTCTCGAGCAAATTCAATCAAGACCTGTACTCATACTGTGGAACTGGTGGTCATTTTTTTTCTAACCTCCATCAGATCATTTGTCAACGAAAGTAGTCCAGGAGCTGTTTTGTTTTAAGTGTAATTGGCAGCTTCAGCTTGTTTTCTGTTGATCGTTTTTAACTGGCTGATGCTTTTAAAAACCTCAGGTTGTAATGCTTAAACGGATGTTGTCACCTTTCAAGAATACTTGCATCTGCTCCATCAAGTTATGACTGCCATACTGTGGGCTAAAAACCTTGAAACAGGAAAAGTGGGGTCAAATTGAAGTCCACAACAATTCAAATAGCTCTGCTGATGTCAGCGTCCGTAATATTCACCCCTGCTGGCAAAATTGGATTCTGTCAGTAATTGGGTTGCATCCAGGACAACTGCCATTTTTAAACATCTCCAGAGTGGGCCCAACTCCATGAAAATCCATCCATCAATGTCAGAATCACAACCGTGTGCATTAAAGCAAATGATTTGCTTGACAATAAAGGTCAAGTCACCCATTTGAAAACTATTGTATCTAGTTCACTAATTATTTCGTAATTATTCCTTCTATAATGCACATTTCAGATGACCCAATAAATGGCACATAACTATGAAATTTCAATAAGTGAGATTCTGAGATTCCAGTGTGGAGAATTGATTGTAATATTCAGCTTGATGAAACTTTTTAGTAAATATCAAAAGCAAGTTTTCTGACTAAAATGTTAAAGATAATTCTAATGTGGAAATGAAAGCAATGGCTGTAGGTTTAAGAATCCTATTATCTAACAAAAGAGCAATTTGTCCTGTGTTGAAACTTCCTGTACAAACCCCAACACACATAGGCCAGGATCTCTAACAAGGAATTATATGATGTAGAAGCATAAGCTGGAATTTGAGTCCAGACCATACAAAACACAGCTGATTCCGAGGGCATTGTCTGGGAGATTGAAAATTCTAATTAACAAAAGCTCCTGAAGTTGGAGAATTCAGAGGGCTCCACTCTCCACTCTCTTAAGCTTAACTTTTACCGGGGAAATGTTAGAGGATTTAAAAACTTACTCTATCTCCTACATAACAAACTGAGCCATGTTAAATTGCCCTTGGTGTCCAGGGATGAGCAGGATAGGTGGATTAGCAATGGGAAATGCAAAGTTATGGTGATAGGATGGGACTGGGTGGGATGCTCTTTGGAGGGCTGTAGGGCCTAATGGCCTACTTCCACAATGTATGATTCTATGGCAGCTGGTTTGTAATGCAGCATGATGCCAGGAGCATGGCTTCAGTTCCCACACTGGCCGAGCTTACCATGAAGGACTGTCCTTCTCAGTCTCTTCCCTCACCTGAGGCCTGGTGACCCTCCAGTTAAATAACCCTGGTATTGAATGAGAGAGCAACCCTCTGGTCCGGTAAGACCATAGCGACTTTATCTTTTACTTTGGAGGAACAGGTCAGCAAGTCAAATGTTCCAAGAAAACTTCTGTTGAACCCTGATTTGGGTCCACCAAAATTATCATGAATAGTGATATTGAACAAAATGTCATAAAAGAATGACAGATCCTAGAATCAGTTTGTCTCCATTCCCAGAGTTGTAAAGGAATTGTTTAGAATGTTACAGATGTTCCATAGTTCTCATAATTTGGTCAGAAATCACACAACACCGGGTTACAGTCCAAAGGGTTTATTTGAAAACACAAGCTTTTGGGGTCTCAGTCCTTCTTCAGGTGTTAGTGAGAGAGGTAGTATCAAACACAGAATTTATAAATAAAAGATCAAAGCTTCGCACCGTTGGTGAGGATGTACTAAACAAACCAAAAATGCTCTTAAATCTTTAATCCATTAGAAGGTTTAAATTGATTAATATGTATATGTAAATCCCCAAATTCCTTCCACGTCTCAGTCCTGAGATAACTAAAGGTTTTATCAGTGTAATGAAAGAGGTGACATTTTAGGTCAGACAATGCATGTTAGGTGTGAGACCTTGTTTAGAATCTGTTCGTGTTTTAGTCTGGAGCGAGACTGGTTTTATTTATTATAAAATGCCATATTGACTGACTTACTATAAATTGTGTGCTTTTTGAACAAAATAAAATGTATCTGAAAATACAAATTCACCCCATAGATTTACATGTGTGCGTGTGTGTGTTGTTGTGGGGAGAGGGGAAGAGAGTGTGTGTGTGTGTGTGTGAGTGAGGGGGGTAAGAGAGAGAGGTGTGTGTGAGGAGGAACAGACAGTGTGTGTGTGAGGGGTTGTGTATATGTGTTGGAGGGACAGAGTGACAAAGTGTATGTGGGGGCAGGGAGAGAGAGAGAGTGTGTGTGCGGTGGGAGAGAGAGAGGGAGAGTGTGTGTGTGTGGAAGAGAGTATGTGTGTGTGTGGAAGAGAGTGTGTGTGTGTGTGGAAGAGAGTGTGTATGTGTGTGTTTGTGTGTGTGGATGAGAGAGTGTTTGTGTGTGTGGA
>JAHRHZ010000275.1:13262730-13311636 GCA_024137785.1 Ginglymostoma cirratum
GTGAGAGAGAAAGTGTGATGCGTAAGGGAGAGTATGTGTGTTTGTGCATGTGTGGGTGAAGGAGAGTGTGTGTGTTTATGTGTGTGGGTGAGGGAGTGTGTATGTGTGGGTGGGTCAGGGAGAGTATGTTTGTGTCTGTGTGTGGGTCAGGGAGAGTGTGTGTCTGTGTGTGTTTGTGTCTGTGTGTGGGTCAGGAAGAGTGTATGTGTGTGTGTTTGTGTCTGTGTGTGGGTCAGGGAGAGTGTGTGTGTGTTTGTGTCTTTGTGTGTGTGTGGAAGCGAGTGAGTGTGTGTGTTTGTGTGTGCGTGAGGGAGTGAGTGTGCGTGTGTGTATGAGTGTGCAGGAGAGAGTGTGTGTGTGTGAGGGAGAGAGAGTGTGTTTGTGGGAGAATGAGATTGTGTGTGGGCGAGTGTGTGTGTGTGTACTTAGGCGTGTACGCGAGTGTATAGTTGGGGTCACCTGTAGTGAGACATGAACCCAAGATCCCAGTTGAGGCTGTCCTCATGGGTACCGAACCTGGCTATCAACCTCTATTTGGCGACTCTGCGTTGTTGTGTATCTTGAAATCAGCCTTGGAGGACGTTCACCCGAAGATCCAAGGCTGAATGTCCTTGACCGCTGAAGTGTTACCCCGCTGGGAGGGAACATTTTTGTCTGACGATTGTTGCACAGTGTCCATTCATCTGTTGTCGTAGCGTCTGCATGGTTTGGCCAATGTAACATGATTCGGGGCATCCTTGCCTGCAGTGTACGAGATAGACAACGTTGGCCGAATCATATGAGTTTCTGCCGTGCAAGTGATGGTTGGTGTTCCCATGTACGATGGTACCACACACACAGACTTTCCACCCACCACTCCCCATCAATTTAAACCTCCTAATGGATTAAAGATTTAGCAGCATCCTGGGTTTGCTTAGTACATCCTCATCAATGGTGTAAACCTTTGATTCTTACTTATAAATTCTGTGTCTGATACTGTATCTCTCACTAACACCTGAAGAAGGACTGAGACTCCGAAACTTCATGTTTTCAAATAAACCTGTTGGACTATAACCTGGTGTCGTGTAAATTCTGACCTTGTCCACCCCAGTCCAACAACGGCACCTCCACATCATCTCTTAATCTGGGAACTGTTTATTTAAATAGGAAAACTGCATACTTCACTCCATTATTTAAAGAAGCTGACAGAACGAAACCAGGGAATTATAGGCCTAGCATCTACTGTGGTGGAATTACTGGTGTCTGTAAATAAGATGGGGTAACTCAAGCTTTGAAATTTTTTGGCTGTTCACAGAGAACCAGCATCGGTTTGTAAAGAGTAGTCATGCTAATGAAACTTTTATAAATAGATTTCTTAACATATTTGTTCAGAACTTGTTCAAATTAGATAGGAAACCATATATTCAAATTTGCAAATGACAAAAAGAGAGACAGAAACATAGGCAGTGTAGTTACTTGCAGGCATAACATTACTAAAAAGTTCACATTATTAGATGGACAGAACTATGGCAAATATATTTCAAACATTGGCAAGTGAGAAATTTTCTATTTTGGAAGTGAATGAAATAGAACAGGGTACTGGCTAAATAGTGAAATGCTAGAAGTAGTAGAGGTCCAAAAGAACTTTTCTCCCTCCCTCCCACTCTGCCTACCTAGCTCCTACACTGAACCCCTTGCTTCTGTTCTGCTTCCTGCCCCTTTCTCCCCTGCCTTTTTATCCATTTTCTTTTCCCTCTGTCCCTTTTCTCTCTTTTCCTCCTTCACCTTTCCCCTGCACTTCCCTAACCCATTTAAGTGGGGAGGCATTGGCCTAGTGGTATTATCACTGGACTGTTAATCCAGAGACTCGGATAATGTTCTGGGCACCTGGTGGCAGTTGGTGGAATTTGAATTCAATAAAATATCTGGAATTAAGCATCTAGTGATGACTGTGAATCCATTGTTGATTGTCGGGAAAAACCCATCTGACTCACTAATGTCCTTTAGGGAAGGAAACTGCCATCCTTACCTGGTCTGGCCTACACGTGACTCCAAACCCACAGCAATGTGGTTGACTCTTAACTGCCCTCTGGCTTGCCAATTAGGGACGGGCAATAAATGCTGCTTAGCCAGCGATGCCCTCATTCTGTGATTGAATGAATAAACATCCCCTGGCCTTGCCTTGCCCTACCCTAGCCCTTTTCTCCACTTCTCCCCCTCTTCCTGTCCCTTTTTCCCCTTTTCCCCCATCCCCACGTTCTTCCATCCTGCTTCCATCTCTCCTATTTCCACTGCTTCCTGCTTACCTATCTGCCTCCTGTTTTTTGCACCTCCCCAACCTCTGTTTCCCTTCTTCTGTCAGAAGGGTACGTGGCGATTGCAAAGAATAACACATACCCAGGACCCAACGTAGTCCATCAAGACCCTCAGCCCAACATGTTCTGCATATAACGAATGGGAGTTGGAATATTTATGAAACAAAACATCTAATAAAAAACAGTTTAAATGGTGTGCAATGACTAAAACAGTCTACACTAGATATGGAAATAGCAATAAATCAAATATGGTTCAGCTTGACATTATCAGGTCACACAGATGGACTGTGTATTTCCTGACAGTAATTCAGAAATGATAGCTTATAAAAATAATAAATTCTTAATTTTTTATTTATCTTGTCTTAATGTAGAAAATTTTAATAGGTCAGTAGATAATTACTTCATTTTCAGTCAACTGGAAGAACATCCGCTGCTGTCTATATTGGTGTCAAGGGAATACCGAAAATAACTGAACTAGTTTCCATGGCATGAAATGTTTCTTTAATAGCGTCAAAATTGTTCTTCAAAGCACAGGCCTTCGAAGCACAGTGTTCAGATAAAATTACAGAAATGCGCTTAATCATGTTTTCATGAAGAATGCCAAAATGAATTTATTGTTGAAGAACTTATATTTTGTAGGGGGGTTGTAAGGATTTTCTTTAAAAAAGCACGTGCTTCTGTGTCATTCTGTGGTAAGAAATCATTTAAGGAGTGCATTCAAAATCTCCGTTCACCTTCGCATAACTTTCACTGTTTTATGCACTCCAGCCCTTTGTTTCGTTTTCTATGTGTGATTTACCATAGGTCCTCTCTAGTCTGTCCTGTTCCTCTTCCACTGTCTTTTGCAGAGCCTGGGCTAATAAGCAGTACAAATTTTTGCAGTGACAGACAGTATTAATTAGCACCCCCATCTCAGTCCCCTGATTCCTTACTATCTTGGGGGCAGAAATTTTGTGATGAACAAATAGGGGATTTCTGCTACTGGCAATCCCACTAAGCTGAGATTTAGCTTTTGATGAGCACAACTGTCTTCCAAAATGTCATGTACCGTGAATGTTGTGAAAAGCGTGAAACATTCTTTGAGTGCTGTCCCTTGGATATTGCAGGCAAGAAATATTCCTCAGGCAACATGTTCCAAGGGCACAGAAATAGAAGAAGGGCGATTGCATTTGCTTCCTCAGTTTCAAATATTTTAGGCACCCACAGCCTTTTGAGGGAATGAGTTGCATATTTCCACAAATGCTTCTGTGTTTAAACACTCTTCCATGGCCAAGCTCTGATTTTGATATTGCCTTCTATTTCTGCATTACTCTGCTAATTAACAAATGCTTTTAAAATCCTTAATTAGATCACCTCTATAGTCCCTAGTCTCTTCCCATGAAGGAAATAATTCAGTTTGTCTTTCTCAGATTCATGTCCCTTTTGTAATGCTGTGATTCCTAACGTGTCACCTGTAGATTCTGATGTGCAACTCCTTATTCCTTCATCCAAATTCTCTGTGTACACAGTGAAGAACTGAGGCACTCAGTACAGATCCTTGGGAAGACCATATATCACATTACCCAATGATCAACCCCATCACCAGGTTTGCTCTCGTCCTGTGTGCACTCATTTTTGCTGATAATTTGTGCAGCTCAGGCAGGCCCTAGCTTAAGGAGGACAGCTAAGTCCTTTGGAGTATAAACATTTCCTAGCATTTCACCATTCAAAAAGTATTCTCCTTCTGAACTTTTCTTACCAAAGTGGATAACTTCACACTTTGCTACATGATTTCCATCTGCCATATTCTTGCCCACTCACCCAACCCTTCTATATCCTGCTACAGCCACTATGCCTTCTCCTCACTGCCTACTGTCCCAATGAACTTTATATCATCAGCAAACATCAATATATTACATGTAATCTCACCATCTAAGTTATTAATATTGATTGTAAATAATTGAGGTCCAAGTAATGATCCTTGTAGTACCTGCTCATCACAGCCTGCCAGCATAGAGATGCCCCATTTTTCTGAAGAAGGGTCCAGACCCAAAACGTCAGCTTTCCTGCTCCTCTGATGCTGCTTGGCCTGCTGTGTTTATCCAGCTCTACACCTTGTTATCTCAGATTCTCCAGCATCGGCAGTTCCTACTATCTCCCCCCATTTATTGTTCTGTTTTCTGTCTTATAATCAATTCTCAATCCTTGTAAAGAACATATCTTCCTCCATGAGTCCTAATTGTGTGTAATGACCTGTTGTATGAAAAAGGTAAAGGAGGACTTGCAGTTATATGAGATAACAAGGTGTAGAGCTGGACGAACACAGCAGGCCAAGCAGCATCAGGGTCGCAGGAAAGCTGACGTTTTGGGTCTAGACCCTTCTTCAGATTCTCCAGCATCGGCAGTTCCTACTATCAATTGCAGTTATATGGTGATTTTCATGACCATTGGAAGTCCCAAAGTGTTTTATAATCAATGAGATATTTTAACGTGTAGTCACTGTTGTGATTTAGGAAACATTGCAGCCAAATTGTGCACAGCAAACCCCAACAAACAATTGTGACCAGGTAATCTATTTTTGTAATATTGATTGAGAAATAAATATTGGCCAGGACACCAGGAGTAACTACTACTCTTCTTCAAAATATGTCTTGGAATCTTTTAAATCCACTTGAGAATGCAGTTGGAACTTTAGCTTAAAGACACATCTGAAAGGCAGCACCACAACATTGCTGCATTTCTCCTGTACTGCACTGGACTGTCAACTTGATTGTTGTGCTCACCCACAACCTTGTGACTCAGGGACGTCGCTGACACACACAGTGCGGCATTTTATCAAACGCTTTTTGAAAATTCAGATACACTGCAACCACTGTTTCCTCCTTGTCTATGTGACAATAAAGGCTATTCTATTCTGTTCTGTTCTACTAGTCACGTCCTTAAAATGACATGAATGGATTTGTCAAATATGATTTCACTTTCATAAATCCATTTTCACTCTGCTTATTATGTTAAGATTTTCTAGCTGCTAAGTTATCAAGCATGTTGCCTCTTACTGATGCTTGGCTAATTAGTTTGCCATGTATTTACCATTAGTTTATCTCCTTAAGTAATGGAGTTGCATTTACTCCATTCCAATTCTGGAAACTATTCTAGAATATAAAGAATTCTTGCAATTCAAAATCAATGTTTTTTTTGCCTCTGAAACCAAATCTTTTAAAATACTAGGGGCTGAATTTTCCCACTTTTTCATAAAAACATAGAATCCCTACCATGTGGAATCAGGCCATTTGGCCCGTCAAATCCACACCAGCCTTCTGAAGAGCACCCCATCCAGACTCACTCCCCTAACCTGTACTTGTAATCCTGCATTTCCCATGGCTAATCCACCTAGCCTGCACATCCCTGGACACTATGGGTAATTTAGCATGACCAATCCACCTAACATGCACATCTTTAGACTTTTTGGCAAAGTGTTATTTTTAAGGAGATTCACAGTTACAATCATCAACAGAAAAGTTGACTTCTTGAAAAACAGTTCTGAAGAAGAGTCACACCAGACTGGAAACATTGACTTTATCTCTTTATATAAGACAGTTCTGCCATCCCAGGTACATGGTGAACGTCTGTTGCATGCCCTCCATGGCAATAATATCTTTCCTGATATGGTGACCAAAACTGCACACAGTCCTCTAGGTGCAGTTTAACCAAGCTCTGATAAAATTGAAGCAAGATTTCATCACTCCTGTGTTCATACCCTCTTGCATTAAAGGTTAACATTCCATTAGCCTTCCTAGCTTGCTGCGCCACTATGTTAGCCTTCAGTGCTTTATTGACAAAGACACCTAGATCTCTTTGTATATCTACACTTTCCAGTCCCTTGCCATTTAAGAAATACTCTGCACATCCATTCCTCTTCTCAAAGTGGATAACATTTTTCCACATTATATTTCATCTGCCATGTTTTTGCCCATTCACTAAACCTGACCAAATCTTCCTGAAGTCAACTTACATCTTCCTCATGACAGTTTGCTTTGTATCATCTGCAAATTTGGAAGTGTTACATTTGGTTCCCAACTCCACATAATTGATGTATATCATGAACACCTGAGCCCAAGTATTGTTCTTTGCTGTATCTACTCACTACAGCCTGCCAATGTGAGAATTACCCATTTATTCCTAGTGCATGTTTGCCATTAATCATTGCCTGCTTTCCAATGTGCTTTATTTTTCTAACCACTCTCCTCTAGGGATTTTATCAAAAGTCTCTGAAAATCCAATTATATCAGATGCATTGGCCCCTCTTTATCAATTTTGGTAGTAACATCTTCAAAAAAGTCTAATAAGCTCATCAAACATGATTTCCCATTGGCATAACCATGCTGACTATACCCAATCAGATAATTATCAACCAGATTTCGGTTTATCCCATTCTTTATAATGGATTCTGCATTTCTCTACTACTGATGTAAGGCTAACAGGGTCTGTAAGTCCCTGTTTTCTCTCTTGCTCTCTTTTTAAGTAGTAAGGTGACATTTTCCATCTTCTAATCTGCAGGAATTCTTCCAGAATAAATAGAATTATTGATGATAACCACAATGTATCAATTGTCTCTGTAGCCACCTCCTTCAACACCCTGGGATGTAGACCATCGTGATTTATCAATTTTTAGTCCTATTAATTTGATCAGTGCAATCTTCTTAATAATGCTAATTTCCTTCAACTTTTCATTCTCCATAGCCACTAGGATCTCTAGTTTTGGGAGATTTCTTATATATTCCTCTGAAAACAGACACAAGGTAATAATTTCGCTTCTCTGTCATTTCTGTATTCTCCATTTAAAAATCTCCTGACCCTGCCTGTAATGGACTCACGTTCATTTTAGCCACATATTTCCTTTATACTTACCTCCAGAAGCTTTTACAGTCGATTTTATGTTACTTGCTAGATTGAATTCATATGTTATTCTCCTGTATCAGTTTCTCAATCCTCCTTTGTTGTATTCTATAAATCTTCTAATCCTCAGAATTATGGTTCTTTCTGGCAACTTTGAGTCTTTTAATCATATACAACTCTGAATTTCCTTCATTAGCCATGTTTGATTGATTTTTTTGAGTCTTTGCACCTTGAAGGCATGTACAGTTGTGAAGTCATGTAGTAGTTCTTTAAAGACTGTGTATTGCCCATGTACAGTCATGCCTTTTAGTATATCTTCCCAATCCACCTTAGCCAATTTGTGCCTCATACCTTCATAATTCCCCTTATTCAAGTTATCACCTTTGCTTCGGACTGAATTTCTTCACTTTCAAACATAATGTAAAATTCTACCATGTTGTAGTCACTTATCCCTAAAGGTTCGGTTACAGCAGGGTTGTTACTGAGTCATCACATAATGCTAGGTCTAAATTAGCATTTCCTCTAATTGACTTCTCAAGCTAATGCTCTAGAAAAGCATCCTGGGCACACTCCAGAAATTTTTCTTCCACAACTTTAGCGTTCAACTGGATTATCCGGTCTATCTACAGTTTGAAATCACCCAAAATTACTGAGTTGCCCATGCTACATGCTTCTTACGTCTGATTAATTCATGCCCACACGAACAGTACTATTTGGAAGCCTGTAAATAACTCCATCCAATGTTTGCTGCCCCTTGCTGTATCTTAGGTCCACTTAGATTCCACGCATTGTTCTTGTGATCTGAGATCCTCCCTTACTAAGATACTAATCGCATTCCTTATTTTCAGCCCAATGTCACCTCCTTTTCCTTCTTGTCTTTCCTGCCTAAATGTTGAATATTCTTGAATACTTAATTCCTACTTCTGGTCACTATACAGCCATGTATCTCAAATGGAAATTAAATCATAACCACTTCCCTCTATTTATGCTTTAGATCATTGACCTTGTTGCAAATCATTCATGTAGAGTTCCCTTAACTTTGTCTTTCTTACATCTTTCACTTTCAAAACATACTCACTGCTCAGATTTGTTTCTATGCCTCGAGCATCGTTTTGACTTCTGGTTATCAACTTTACTTCCTTCCAATTTAGACTACTCCTCAGATTTCCATTGCATGAAAAGCTAGTTTACACCCACTCCAACAGCAGAAGGAAATATCCCTCTGAGAATACCAAGTTTCTGTCCTGTTAAGGTGTTACCTCTCCAATTCCTCAAAAATCTAATGCCTTCTCTCCTATACCAGTTCTCCAGCCCCACGTTCAATCAATCAATCCTCTTGTTCTTATGCTCACTAGTATGTGGCACGGAGTGATCCTAAGATTGCTGCTCTTGAGCCCTGCTTTTTAATTTCCTTCCTAACTCCCTAATATCTGCCTTCAGGACCTTTTCACTCTTCCCTCCTATGTTGTTAGTACAAATGTGGATTATTACTTCTGGCTGATACCCCTCCCCCAGAACGTTGTTCTGCAGTCACTCCATGATTCCCTTGACTCTGGCACCAGGGTGGCAAAATGCCATCCTGAAGTTATGTTTCATGCATGAAAATGCCTGTCTAATCTCCTGAATATGGAATCACCTGTAACTATTGCTCTTCTATTTTACTTCCTCCTTCCCTGTAGAGCTGAGCCACCTCTGGTGCCGTGGACATGGCTGTGGCTTTGCTCCACAGAGGAACGATCACCCTCACCTGCTTCAAGAAGACCACCATCTTCCCCGTACCTAAGAAAGCACATGCAATGTGCCTTAACGACTACTGCCGCGTGGCTCTGACCTCAATAATCATGAAGTGCTTCGAGAGGCTGGTCATGGCCCACATCAACTCCAGGCTCCCAGCCTACCTCAATCCCTCACAATTTGCCTACTGATGCAACAGGTCCACAGCAGATGCCATAGCCCTAGCCCTGCATTCACCCCTGGAACATCTGGACAACAAGAACGCCTGCATCAGATTCCTGCTCACTGAAGGCACAGCTGTCGTCAACACCATTATCTGGTTGGTTCGCTCGCCAAGCTGGTTCGTTACCCTGCTGGGTAATGTCATCAGTGCAGCCACCGATGAAGCGTTGTTGTGTTTTCCTGCTTTTTATTTAAACGCTGGGGTCCATTGGAGTTGATTACCTCATTTCCAGTTTTTCTTTGCAGTGGTGTGTATATAGGGTCTAATTCTACATGTTTATTTATGCCCTTCTTGGTGGAGAACCAGGCCTGTAGAAATTTCCGTACTTGTCTCTGTTTGGCTTATCCTAGGATTCTGACATTGTCCCGATCAAACTGGTGGTTCTCCTTGTCCGTGTGTATGGAGTCAGGTGAGTATTGGTTGTGTCTTCTTGTTGCTGGTTGGTAGTCATGTATTCTTGGAGCCAGTTTCCTTCCTGTCTGCCCAATGTAATGTTTGTCATAGTCCTTGCATGGAATCTTGTATATTATGTTGGTTCTGTCCACAATGGGTAAGAGGTCTTTGGATCTACTTAGCATTTGGCAGAGGGTTGATGAAGTTTGTGTGCTACTCTGATGCCCAGTGACCGTAGGAGTCTTGTGGTCAGTTCAGATATGTTCTTGATGTACGGTAACGTGACAAGTGTGTCGGGGTGTATTGTATTTTCCTGTTGTCGTTTGTGTGATAGACATCATCGGACCCAGCCGTTCAGATATCTGTTGTCTCCAAATACTTGGTGGAGGTATTCTTCTTTATTTTGGCATGGTTCTGGGTTCCTGCAGTGTGTTGTGTCTCGTTTGAACAGTGTTTTTATGCAACTCTGTTTGTACGTGTTGGGTGGTTACTTTTGAAATTTAGGACTTGATCTGTGTGTGTGGCCAAATAGAGACAAGCATAGGAATTTCCAGAGGCCTGTTTCTCCATCAAGAGGGTCATCAGTAAACACATAGAATTAGAGTCTATATACACAGCACTGTAAAGAAAAACCGGAAATGAGGTAATCAACTCCAACACAACAATGCTTCATCAGAGGCTGCACTGATGATGTTACCCAGCAGGGTAATGAAACGTCTGCAAACTAATGAACCAGCTCAATAAGCGAACCAACCACAGCATCCACAACCCAAGCTACAAATCGACTGAAGAACCTTAAACACCATTATCGCCTCCAGACTGATCTCAGAAGTTCGTGATCTTGTTCTCAACTCCGCCCTCTGCAACTGGATTATCAGCTTTCTGACCCACCAGTGAAGACAGGTAACTGCACCTCCTCCACAATGACACTCAACACTGAAGCCCCCGAGGAATACATCCTCAGCCCCCTACTGTACTCCCTGTACACCGACGACTGTGTTGCCAAATTCTGAATGAACGTCATCTTCGTTGACGACATCACCGTAGTGGGATGGATATCGAACAATGATGAGTCAAAATACAGAAGGGAAATAGAAGGCTTGGTGATGTGGTGCAATGAGAACAACCTCTCCCAATGTCGGCAGTACTAAAGAACTGATCATTTACTTCAGAAAGAAAGGAAGGGAACATGCTGCCCCCCCCCTCCCGCCCCCACATCTACATTAACGAAGGTGAGGTTGAGAGGGTAGAGAGCGTCAAGTTCCTCGGGTGACGATAACCGACAACCTGTCCTGGACTTCCCACATTGATGCCACGGTCAAGAAGTCACAACAACACCTCTTCTTCCTCAGGCAGCTCAGAAAATTTGGCATGTCCATAAGCACCCTCATCAACTTCTACAGATGCACAATTGAATGCATACTGGCCTGGGATGGCAACTGCTCTAGCCAGGACTGTAAGAAACTACAGAAGGTGGTGTGCACAGCCCAAACCATCATGGAAGCCAAGCTTCCATCCATGGACCTCATTAATACAGCTCCCTGCTGCAGAAAGGCTGCCAACATCATCAAAGACCCATCGCATCCCAGTAATAATCTCCTACAACCTCTTCCATCAGGCAGAATAGACAGAAACTTGAACACATGCACCAGCAGGTTCAGGAGCAGCTTATTTCCAGCCATTATTAGACTGATGAATGGACTCTGTAGCTTAAAATAATGCTGATCTTATTAACATTGATCTCACCTAGCACACACCCATGGCAATGTAACCTGTATGCCTCTTACTTGCTTACTATGATCTGCCTGTACTGCTTGTAAACAAAGCTTTTCACTGTTCCTCAGTATATGTGACAATCGATCAATCAAAACAATTTTCAAAACGAAAGTACAATAGATTCCTGTACTGCAAACCTGCTTTTCTTAGTTGCCTGGTCATGACCCATTCTCTCTTTGCCTATACATTTCTATTCATGTGGCTGATTTTCAAACTGTACAGTGGATTTAAATTACTTGAATCATGTCTCTGCTGTTTCTTTACTCCCATTCTAATTTCATCAGGTTCAGCTTCTGCTGTGGCAGTATTTACTTTCACTAATCTATTCCTACTTACATACCTATAGAAACATTGACAATCTGCTTTATGGCTATAGCTGAGCTCCTCTTGTATTCTCTTTTCTCCTTCCTTATGTAGTTCTTCATTGTTCTTTGCTGAATTCTAAAATCTTTACAATAACTAAGCTTGCTAAATTATTGGCAACTTTATAAGTCTCTACCTTTGACCTACTATCTTTAATTTCTCTTGCTAATGTCACAGATAAGAGGGAGGGCTGTATGCCTTTTTGTTTCCTGCTGTCGTCTTAGAGAGTCATAAAGTATACAACATGGAAACAGGTTCTTTAGCCCAACTAGTTCATGCTGACCAGGTTTTCTAAACTGAACTAGTTCCATTTGTCTGCATTTAGCCCCTCTGAACCTTTCCTACCTATGTAACTGTCCAAATGTCTTTTTAATGTTGTAACTGTACCAGCCTCTACCACTTCCTCTTGCACCTCACTTCATATACAAACTACCTTCTATGTGAAAATGTTGCCCCTTAGATTCTTTTTAAATCTTTTCCCTTCTCACCTTAAACCTATGTCCTCTCATTTTGGACTCCCCGAACCTGGAGAAAAGACCTTGGCCTGACCATACAGAATTTTAATTTTTTTTTTCTTTTTAAAAATAGGTGATAATGCGTTTTCTCAAAAAAAGTCCAACTTGTCAGCCATGTCCAATAAAATGAACTGCAATAAAATCTTTACAGTTAATACAAAGTAGAGTTTATTACTGCATTCAGAACCCTGGGATCATTCTCAATATACATTCTCACACACATGCATTCAAGAAAGAAAAGAGAGAAGAAAGAAAGGCAGTTGCAAGTTACTTAAAACAAAGGTATCAGAGTTAGTTCATGTTATTCAGTATGTAAATGTCCAGTCGAGATATTGCTACAGGTGTACCAATGCAGTTGAATTGCTAGTGCAAGTGTAGTCATTTTTAGCTGAGTATTGGTTCACTTTGCAGGTAAAGTCCAAGATCCTTTCCAGCGATCAAACTTTTTGAGGTATTGAAATCAGAGCCAAGACATTAACAAAGCCTTGAGCCAATTACTTTTCTGGTATTACAAGCAGACTGCTGAAAGAACTCAAAAACTGGATAATTAAAGGTAATTAAAACATCCAGCAGTTTATGTGACTAAACCTTCTAACAAAGGCACTCAACTAATAAAACGGACTTGATGTCCTGGCCAAAGCCTATTGTGAGTGACAGTGACATATTGCTATTGGACTAGTAATCCTTAGACTAATAATGTTCTGGGAACCTAGGCTTGAATCCATAAAATCTGGAAATAAAAGTCTAATGAATACTATTAAACCATTTTTGATTATTGTTAAAAACCCGTCTGGTTCTTTGATGTCCTCAGGGAAGGAAAATTGCTATCCTTACCTCATCTAGCCTACTCACAGCTATGTGATTGACTCATAATTGCCGCCTGAAATGACCTGGCAAGTCATTCAGTCTCAAGAAAGGAATGAAACTGGTCAGACCACCTGGCATTGATTTAGGCACTGGAAGTGACGACTGCAAATTCAGATTTGACCATATCAACATCTGGAAGCTCGTGCCAAAATTGGGAGAACTGTCTCATAGACTAGACAAGGAATTCCCTCATGCATTCCTGCCCGCTGGATCATTCCTGACACAAAACGTCCCACCAAACATCTCCAGCACCTCTGGAATACCTTGCCGCACCAGACAACAGACCTAAAAGAGGTGATGGTACTATGATATACAGTTGGAAGGAATATTAATTACTGAGGCCAGACTTGATGAAGTCTTATGGCATTAGGTCAAACTTTGGCAAGATAACTTCCTGCTGATTGCCACATATCAACCCCATCTCCAATCCTTGGGTGATGAATAAATACTCGTCCATATTGAACACCATGTGGATAAAACAGTGAGGATGATAACAGCGTGGAATATATTCCAGGTGGGGAGCTTCAATGTCCATTACCATGGCACCAATACTGATTGAGCTGGTTGAGTCCTGAAGGACATACCTGCTGGACTGGGTCTATGACAAATGGTGAGAGAACTAACAAGAGGGAAAAACATACTTCATCCTCACCAATTTGCCTGTCACAGATGCATCTATCCATGGCAGTATCAGTCAGAATACCTATTGTGCAGTCTTTGTGAAGACGAAGTCTTGTCTTTGCATTGAGAATACCTTCCATCATATCATAGGGTGCTATGACTGTGCTAAATGGTATAGAATTAGAATTGATCTAGGAACTCAAGACTAGATATCCATAAGGTGCTGTGGACCATCAACAGCATCTCGTTTATACTTTAACAAAATCTGCAACATTGTGGTCTTTCATTGTCCCGATTCTAATATTACCACCAAGAGAGCGGATCAGCCGTTGTTCAATGAAGAGTGCAGCAGGGCATGATAGAAGGATTACCAAGCTGAAGTAAAAATGAGGTGTCAAATTGGCAAAACTACAACGCAGAAACATTTTAATTCCGAACAATGTAAGCAGCCAATGTTAGATAGGGCTAAGTGATTCCATAACTAAGAGATCAGTTCTAAGCTCTGCAGTGCTGCCACATCCAGTCATCAATGGTAGTGGACAATGAAACAACTTGCTAGAGGAGGAGTCTCCACAAATGTCCTTATCCTGAATGATAAGGAAGCCCAACGTATCATCGTAAAAGATAAGACTGAAACATTCACAACAATCGTCAGCGGAAAAGCTAAGTGAATGTTCCATCTCAACTTCCTCCAGAGGTCTCAGCATCACAGATGCCAATCTTCACCCAATCCAGTTCACTCCCTAACAACATTCTGGCTGTATAACTAAAGACCTCTGCTTCAGAACTTGCTTCCCCTAGCTAACCATTACAGTTACAACACTGGCATCTACTTAACAATGTGCAAAATTGCCTGGGCATGTCTTATACACAAAAAGCAGGATAAATCCAGCCCTACTAATTAGTGCACTATCAGTGTAATTTTGAAGATGAGTAAAGTGATGGAAGGTATCTACAACAGTGTAATCAAGCAGTGATTGCTTAACAATAACCTGTTAACCAATGCTCAGTTTGAGTTCCACTTGGTTCTCTGAAGGGTCTAGGCCCGAAACATCAAGTTTTCTTGCTCCTATAATGCTGCTTGCCCTGCTGTGTTCATCCAGCTCTACACCTTGTTATCTTGGATTCTCCAGCATCTGCAGTTCCTATTATCTCTGACCTTATTACTGCCTTGTTTCAAAACTAGACATGAATTCCAGAAGTGAGGTGAGAGTGACTGTCCTTGACATCAAGGCCACATTTAACTGAGTATGGCATCAAGAAGCCCTAGCAAAACTGGAGTTTAATGGGAATTAGGGGGAGAAGTTGCTGGTTAGAGTCATATCTGGCACAAAGGAAAATGGTAGTGGTCCCTGGAGGTCAGTCATCTCAGTTCTAGGGCAAGTATTCACTGCAAGTGTTTCTCAGGATAGTGTCCTTGGCCCAACCAACTTCCACTGCTTTCAGTGACCTTCTCTTCAACATGAAGTCAGAAATGGGGATGTTCATTGATAATTACACAGCGGTTAACACCATTTGTATTCTTCAGACTCTATTTTCAAATGCACTGAGATGTATCCAGGTATGGGCTGACAAATGACCAATAACATTCTTGCCACACAATTCTCAGACAATGATCATCATTGCCTCTTGACAATCAACAGCATTGGCTTTGTTGAATCCCCCACTATCAACATCCTAGGTGTTTGCTTTGATCAGAAACTAAACTGGACAAGCTATACAAATACTGTGGCCATAAGAGTAGGTCAGGGACTGGGAATCTTGTGGCGAGTAACTCGTCTCCTGTCTCCCCAAAGCCTGTCTAACATCAACTAGGTCATCAGTCAGAAATGCAATGGAATACTCTGCTGTTGCCTATATGAGTGCAGCTCCAGCAATATGCAAGAAGCTTGATACCATCCAATACAAAGAAGCCCACTTGATAGACACCCATGAATATATACTCTTTCCACCACTGACACAAAGCAGCAGCAGTGTGTACCATTTGCAAGATACACTGCAGAAATTCACCAAGGCTCCTTGGACAGTAACTTCCAAACAGTCAACATCTAAATTCTAGAAGGACAAGGGCAGCAGGTACATGGGAACATCACAACCTGTTCGCCCCCTATAAAGATATTCACCAGATTCACTTGGAAATATATCAGAGTTCTATAGCTGTCTTTGGATCAAAGTCCTGGAACTCTCTCCCTAAAAGCATTGTTGAATAATTACACCAAATGTATTGTAATCGTTCAAGATCGTAGCTCACCATAACTTTCTTGAGAGTAGCGAGATATAGACAATATATACTGGCCCAACTAGTGTTGCCCGCATTCCGTGAATGAATATTTAAAAAAAGATAATATGTGTGTCTTTTCCTGATATTCAGAAGTATAGTTTCTCACAGAACCTGAAAACATTAAATGAGAAAGGCTATTCAGCTCATTAATTCTTCTTAGTATTACTTCTGTAAACAGAAAAAGAGAGTGAGACTATCAAACTAGTTAGAAGTAAGGTCAGCAATTACCCTCCAGCGCATAGCTTGTGCCCCTCACACATTTCGAGTTATTTTGAATCAAATCGTGTATTTCCTGCATCTTTTTCACATTTTACCAGCCTCCGGTCAAGGGGACGAATCTCCCTGAGTCGCTTTGCCACTGTACAAGTGGGATAGAACACAGCAAGAGATATTTAACAAGTGTAAAATATTTCAAGTTTGATGTTCTCCCATTTGGTAACTGGTTTTAATAAAAATAAAAGGCAAGTTCCAGTTCTGTCAAGAAAAATAACCTATATGTTGCAAAGCATTTTGTGTTTGTGATACGTTGCATGAAATACAGCCACAAATTTGTGTAATGAGTACAGTATCTGAGAGAATGCAGATGGTTGGGAGGATGTATGTGGGTAGAGGTGATTGTATTAATTGGTATGTGCATGAGCAGATAATTACAATTAACTCATATATTTATGCAGAAGATGAATGTTTATTTTAAGCTGTTTTGTTCCCTTTACATGACAGCTTGTCAACTGCCCCAAGTATCAATGGGGCAGTGTCACCAGTTTCTGTGGTGAGTTGTGCCTGATTCATCAAATTATTGCTGTTTGTGTAGCTGTACATCTGCAGACTGAATTATTGTGAGAATTCTGCTCATGGTATTTTGAGTTATTCAGAGAGGATAACACAATTGGAGTTTTAGGTGGTGTAAGGTTCTTCAAGAAAGTAATATAAGTTAAGGATCAAATACTTAAAAGGATGATTTTATTTGCAGTGGAAGGTCAATGGGCATGGGCCTTATGTGCATGTGAGTTGAAAACCCTGATCGTTTTTAAATGTCAAGTTTTTAATTATTCCTTTTGATCAATGACCCATCTATTTCAGACACATCTTATATTTGTGTAGGCACTTTAATGTTGTAAACATCTCGTGGAACTTCACAGAAGCATAATCATATTAAAATTGACATTAAGCCTCAAATAATGTGAGCAGTAGTGACTAATGGCTCAGCCAAAGAATTGGCTTTAAGGTGCTTCTCAAAGTAAGAGAGGAAGAAGCATGATGGGATTTTCCATCTGAGGGCTTATTTGGAAGAAAGCACACTTGCCAATGGTGGAGTAAAGGGAGGGCGAGATGGGCAAGAGGTCAGAATCAGAAGAGCCTGGCTGGCTGTAAGGTTGATGAACATTTTAAAGAAGATTGCAAGTATATTGTACCTTGCACAATCTCAGGATGTCCCAAAGCGCTTTAACTGAAGTTCTTTTGATATGTATTCACTGTTCAAATGTTCATTTATGCTTAGCAAGATACAAGAAAACAGTAGTGTGATAATGGCAGGTGATCTGCTTTACGATGTTTGCAGAAAGAGTTCCTCTCTTCCTCGACGTAGTTCTATCGGATCTTTTCCATCCACCTAAAAGCGAAGACAAGATGATTGCATCTACTAGCAGATAAGGAGCAGAGGCCCAAATCAAGGAAGTTGACTGAGGATTAATGAAAAGGTTTATCCTTCCTGTTCACCTGTCACAGTGTCCCAAAGTGCCATCAGATTCATTGATCATTTTTTTAAGGGAGTATCCTCAGTGCCCCAATTTGAAGATGGGACTCAACCTGATACTGTTATGAATGAACCCACTCAGGAAAGATCAACTTTCTTTTGTTTCACAATGTTTTGCAGACATGTTAGGTTTGTTACTAAGACCATAAGACATAGGAGGAGAATTAAGCCATTTGGCCCATGTAGTCTGCTCTGCTGTTCGATCATGGTTGATATGTTTCTCAATCCCATTCTCCTACCTTCTTTCTGTAACCCTTGATTCCCTTACCAATCAGGAACCTATCTATCTCTTTCTTAAATACACCCAAAGGTTTGGCCTCCACAGCCCTCTATGGCAATGAGTTCTACAGATTAACCACCCTGGCTGAAGAAATTCCTCCTCATCTCAGTTCTTAAGGGTCATCCCTTCACTCTGAGGCTATGCCCTCAGGTCCTAGTCTCTCCTACTGGTGGAAACATCTTCTCCATGTCCATTTTATCCAGCCAATCAATATTCTATAAGTTTCAATCAGATATCCCCCATCATTCTAAACTTCATTGAGTTACAGACCCAGAGTCCTCGACCACCCCTCATATGTCAAGGCCTTCATACCCAGGATAATTCTTGTAAACCTCCTCTAGACCCCTCCAACGCCAGCACATCCTTAGATATGGGTTTAAAAATGCTCACAGCATTTCAAATAGGGTCTGACCAGTATGTTATACAGCCTGAGCAGTGTATTTCTGCTTGTGTATTCTAGCCCTTTTGAAATGAATGCTAAAATTGCTTTTGCCTTCCTAATTGCCAACTGAGGACAGGTTTCTGTAATGCAACCCATTCAAATTGCAGAAAGAAGTGATGAGACAGAAGAGGGATTCACAAACTACCTTCTCAAAAACTTGTTTGAACTGTCAATAGTTTTACATTTATACCATTTTACCTTACAACTAGCACAAAAAATTGACGGTAAATTTCACACAGTGTTCTTTTGGAACATGAGTAGTATTTATTTTCATGAATATTTTAGTCTGCAGTTTTTTTCCTCTTCTTAATGTCTGGCTGCATTTACTGAGGTTGACTTTAAAAAAGTACCTTTGGAGTTATGAGTTTAATGTCATCCATCTTGACCCATTGTCATTTTATTTTCTCTTCAGTACTGCTTCACTTGTTCTGAGCTGTGGAGGTACAGGAGGAATTACTGAATCCAGGAAGAGTCGATATCCTCTCTGGCCAGAGTGGAATGAAGCGGATGTGAATGCTGAGAAATGGGACTTATCCAAAACAGTTAAAGAAAAGGACAAGGCTGGTAAAAGTCCAAGTCTGGTCAGTCCATTAATTACACCAGTATGTTTTGTTTTAAAAAAAATCATAATTTCCCTTTTACTGCTGATACTTAACATCTGAGTCTTAATCACATATGTTGTATACCCAGACAGTTTCATTAGTTATCCTTAGATATAGCTGATTTTGGCACGTCAGGAGTTGAACATATCCATTTTGAAACTTCTAATAGTCAACCCAGTTGAGGCTGCAGGTTTTTCCTCGATTCAAGAATGAAGCCTTCTCAGGATAGATCTTCTGCCATTCGTCTTCCTGTGCTTGAGCAAACTAATTTTCGACCCTCAGATCTTTCGGCATTTCGGGTCGATGTTGGTCAGATCTGGAGTGCAGGATTTTCTCCCTTTTCTTTCCTACTGTGCTACGGTTGTCCCTTATCATCAAGACGTGACTCAAAGCATCATACAGTTTGATGGATAAGTTATTGCCATTTTGAATGATTGGTAACAAGCTCCACCCAGTTATTATCAATGTTGCTAAGGTTAAAGGAGAGCTTCAGAACGTTTTTGGAGCATTTTCTTTGTCTTCCCCTGAAATGTTAACCATTTGAGAGGGGAGTTAATACTGTCACCAAAGCGCAAAGTTGATCTTTGAGGTAAATAGCCACTGTCGGGTAGATTGTAAATGGTAAGAGGCTTCACACATGTTTGTTTGACACCAAGCGGATTTTGAAGGTGTCTGCTTCAGAACTCCCAATCAAGATAGTTGCCGTCATATCATCATTTAGTGATAGCAGAATTGAGATGAAGTTTCTGGGACTTTTGGAATGCAATCCACAGAACCTCATGTGAATCAAATACTGAACCACTGAATCAAATACTTTGGTCAGGTCAATGAAGGTAGTCAAGAGTTCCTGTTATTGTCAGTTTTCTTGTCTGTCAAGAAAGACTGGGTTCAAGGTTTCTCTGGGAGGTCGAAAACCACATTGTGTGTCTGGGATGACTTCTTGTGCTACAGGAAGTATGTGATTGAGAAGATTGCATGGTAAGGTTTTCTTTGTGATTGACAAGAATGAAATACCTTGATAGTTAACACAGAATAATTTATCTCCCTTCTTAAAGATAGTTATAATTATTGCATTTCTGAAGTATTTGTGAGGAAGGTCTTTATCCTCCCAAATCTGTAAGACGAGTGCATGTAGTCATAGAAACACACAGAGAAACATAGAAGAAAGGAGCAGGAGGAGGCCATTCGACCCTCCAAGCCTACTCTGCCAATCATCACAATCATGGTTGATTATCCAACTCAATACTCTTATCCTGCTTTCTCCCCACCACCTTTGATCCCATTTGCCCCAGTGCTATTTCTAGCCATCTCTTGAATACATTCACTGTTTTGGTATCAACTTCTTCCTGTGGTGATGAATTCCACAGGCTCACCACTCTAGCCCAAATCCTTAGACTGTGACCCCTGGTTCTGGACACACCGACCATCGAGAATATCCTCCCTGCATCTACTCTGTCGAGGCCTGTTAGAATTTTATAAGTCTGTATGAGATGTGATGTGAGCAAATATCTATCATCTTTGAAGACTGTAACTGGAATACAGTTAGAGCCAAGACTTTATTATTTACCATTGTTTCATTGTTTGATTGCTCGTTGTGTGACCCCCCCGTGACTTCTTACCAAAGGGAGTTGGATATAGCCTGGACAATATCAGCTGGCACCATGAGTCAACCAGATTGTGGGCTGATGAGTATTTGGAAATGTACTTCCTAGCATTTGTTGGGTGGTGTTGTCATCTTTAAGAAGCAAAACACAATTCTGTGAGTGGAAGGGATTTTGCAGAGGTGACTGAGAGGTGAACAATACTGCCGCTTTCACAGGCTACTCATGCCGTACTTGGCGAAAGCTGGTTACAATCTACAATGACTATTATGAGGGGGCATAATTTTAAGGTGATTGGAGGAAGGTATATGGGAGATGTCAGAGGTAGGTTCTTTAAACAGAGAGTGGTGGTCGTTTGGAATGTGCTGCCGGCAGTGGTAGTGGAGTCAAATACTTTAGAGACTTTTAAGCGACCCTTGGATAGGCACATGGAGGATAGTAAAATGTAGGGTATGCAGGGTTGATTGATCTTCGTAGGATAATAGGCCGGCACAGCATTGAGGGCCGAAGGGCCTGTATTGTGCTGTGCTGTTCTACATTCTGTGCTCTAATTCCAGACACAGGTCACACAGGCACAGAGGGCAGTGAGTTTCACATCTGCAAGATATCCTCAGGTTCAGGGCATCAGTGACTACTTCTACTTGGTTCAGCAATGCACCCACTGAGTGCCTAGTAAAAATTTCTCATTGCTCAATTGATCTGCAACCACACCACACCAGAATTTGATCTCTGTAGCATGCTTTAGTGAGGGTGCACTTGTGAAATATGACAATTCTTGCTCTCGTGTCACTGCTTCCAGTGATTGTCTTGGCGCTGCCAGAATCTGTCCATTCCCCTTCACATCAGAACTTATGGGACACTGGAAGGATTGAAAACCAGCATTTCTGAAGCTTCTAAATGCAGCTTTAGTGTGCTGCCAGATAGGATGAAGTGCCCTGAATCTGCCTGTTTTTTAGATTGCAAAATCTATCCAACTTCTCCATCAAGAATGCCCATCTTGGCAGGAGCAGGGGTGAGGAGCTGGAAAATTCCATAACTCCCTGATTCATGCAAATGTCAAACGTGAGACTTCTCTCCTTATCAGCACCATTATCGGAGGGTCATAACTCCATTTTTTTCCTAGGATAAGAGATAAGGCACTCCTTGTCCCTACCACCAATGCTATTGGCTAATTGACATAGGAAACTGCACATATCAGCTTTGACATATCCTAAATAATGCATTGGCTCTGAGTTTTGAAGGAGCAGTAGGTAACCTGAGCACAAGTTCCTGTCATGTTCAGGAGCAACTTCCATCCTAGACTCTGCAAATGGTGTACCTGTAGGGATTGAGTTCCTAGGGGCTTGGCATGAGAGTCAGACATAGCATTCACTTTGCTAGAAAAATTAAAGAAATTGATCCTTTTCTGCTCTGACCCAAGTTCCTCCTCACCATACTTTTCTGCTAACGATCTCATCAACCTCTAGCCAGACAAGCTTGGGTGGGAGGGTGGCCTTCTCCTGTTACCCTGTGGAACGACGCCCTTCTTTCTCACCCTTACTTCCTCAAGTTGTGTGTCAGCTCTATGCCTGGTGCCATCACTCTGCCTTTCCTCTCCTACCACTTCTACTTCGATTCATTTAATAAAGTGACTGCACAATAATAGCCAGGTAACAATAGTGTGTACAAATCAAGTGCCACTCACTCAACCCTGCCTCCATTCTCTGCCCCCCTCCCCTGCCCCGGGCTACTAATTGGCCACTCAATCCACCCTCCCGTGAATTACCAGTCCACCTCTGTGAACCTTTGAGGGCTGGAACTACATCCTCCAAAGCTGGAGCCATGACCTAGAAATTGTGCAAATAATGTGCAAAAGAAGTGAAGGTGGTGAGGAAAAAGCTTTTTCACACAGGAGGTAGTTAGGATGTGGAATGCAGTGCCTGGAAATGTGATAGAGCCATGTTCAATTAAGGCAATAACTCATTGAGGCTTCTTCAATTTCATTTTTCAAACTGGACAAAGATTTGTGCATAGGAATTGTACCAAGGCCATGTGATACACCTTCCTGACTTGATCTCTTATCACCATAGTTTCATTGTCACTGTGTCAACATCTTCAACTTCCTTCCCTAACAACACTCTGTGTATCATTTTTGAGTATCTTCACCACACAAAGTGAAGCAGTTGAAGAAGGCGGGTTATGAGCGTCTGTTCAAAGGTAGCTAAGGAGGAACAATAAATGTTATCTGTGAAACTCACATCTGAGAATAGTTAAATATTTTGTTAAAGAAAATCTTTCTGAGTTAAGATTTGAATGTCTGTTATTTTATACTATTTTAAATGAGATTAGTTTTGGACAGGGAATCAATTCTGATTGTAATAACTTTGGTAGATCAAATGTATATGATGCCAACCTTCTCTTACCCAAACAGAAGATATTTTCTGAGACAACAAGGTGTACAGCTGGATGAACACAGCAGGCCACCTATCTTCTCCTTTATCCATCTTCTATCCGCTTCCCCCTTTCTCCCTATTTAGTTCAGAATCCCCTTCCCCTCCCCCATTTCTGAAGAAGGGTCTAGACCCAAAACGTCAGCTTTCCTGCTTCCCTAACTCCCCACCTACACTCACCTTTAATGGCTCCAACCCCACCTCCTTGACCTGTCTGTCTCCTCTCCACCTATCTTCTCCTTTATCCATCTTCTATCCACCTCCCCTTTTCTCCCTATTTATTTCAGAATCCCCTTCCCCTCCCCTATTTCTGAAGAAGGATCTAGACCCGAAACGTCAGCTTTCCTGCTCTTGGCCTGCTCTACACCTTGCTGTCTCAGATTCTCCAGCATCGGCTGTTCCCACTATCTCTGTAAGAAGATATTTTCTTTTATTTTTCATGTAATGTGGGCATTGCTGGCCAGATTCTCTGTCTGCTATGACAAGATCTGAACCCTTGTCCCTAAAACTTTCTGGATTATTAGACCAGTGAAATTATGACTATGCCACTGCCTCCTCCAAATATATGACTACATGCTCGAGGTTAAAACTACAGAACAAATTCATTGAAGCAGACATGTAGATGAAAACCTATAACTTGCAAATGATATAGTTTCTAAATTTACAAAATTAAAGTCAATTATTGGTCCCAATTTTCATGCCTCTGTCCATGATAAAACAGATGGGGTATGGGGCTGGGAGTCAGCAAAAGGGGGAATGAGACTTGTAGTTTTGCCACTCTAATCATGCACTGATAAAGGATGCATGCATGATTTATAAAAGGATTAACTCTATCAGAGTTCCTTTTACAGAGCTACAGAGAACACTTGACCTTGTTTGATTGACATCTTTATGTGATTCAAATAAGTTATGTTTCTATGATTTCTAGTGTTAGTGTATGTTTGCACAACTTTAAGTGGTGTGAAGTGGCTACAACTTTTGTTATGATACTTTAAAGGTCAGTTTGATGGACACTTTTATAGGATTATAGTAACATAATTTTTTTTCTGAAGAATTATGATTAGGTGTTTTTGTTTTCTAAGCAGCTTCATGCATGCCATTTTTACTGTAGGGTTCATTGCTTCTGGCAAATTAACATAGAAGGCCCTGTGAATTGCAGAATGTGAGGGTCATTGGGAAGCATGAATTGACATCAAATTGGCTTCAGAAGTGGGTGGGGAACTGGAGCAATGAGTGTTAGAGTGCTTAAAATGTAACCAAACAACTGGAAGAAGCACCAGAGTAAAGAGACAGCTTTTTAGTCAGACCATACAAATTCTTGGCTATATCTGTAACTGTCTCTGTCCTGCTCCCAAGGATGGCTAGCTGAACTCCATCATGGACAGAGGCATGAAAATCGGGACCAATAATTGACTTTAATTTTGTAAATTTAGAAACTATATCATTTCTCCCAAAGCAAAAATTGCACCATTTGTGGGCCTTTCCACTTAGATAGGGACAGCAAGGTGGGAAATTTCCAAATTTGAGCTACCTCTCAGTTGTAATAGTCAGGGTCCTTGTCTTTGAAGATTTGCGTAGAATAATTTTAATTCAAAAAGCATCATTCATGGGATATGAGCATTACTGCTAGGCTAGCATATTTTGGCCATCTTTAATTAAGAGTCAACCACATTTTCTGTAGGTTTGGAGTCACATATAGACCAGGATGGCAGTTTCCTTCACATAAGGATGCCAGTGAAGCAGCTGGGTTTTCTCTACAATCGACAGGAGTTTCACGTTCGCCATTAGATTTTTAGTTTCAAATGTTTTAGTTGAGTTTTGGCACCATGGCAGGTAGTGGAATTTGAACCCTGGTCTCTGTGTTAATAGTATAGCCATAATACCCCCAGGCCATCGCCTTCCCAATGGATTATCTCAAGTATGGTTTTGATGCATGGCAACTATCAAAAATGACATTTCAGGATGTCATTTTACCAAGATCAGTTCATATGCAGCATTATTATGATTCATTAAAACCTCAGAAATAATTAATTGAGATGGGATGCAACATTTAAATGTGATGAGGACGAGTCAGTGTCTTCAGAAGAAGAAATGACTAATGTGCCAAAATCACGAATTCTCTTGCTGTTTTCAGGTATGAAAAGTAAAGCTCTAAATGCAGCTGATGATTTTCTTTTTACTATGTTTAGAATACGTTTTTCTATTAGGAAGGTACAAGATCACTAGGTTCCTAATTTCAAAAGTATTATTAAATTTACTAGCAATGAATAAGCTACATTGAGTGCACTTTTACCTTCTGATCCATCACCACAGTTGAATCATCCATTTCGTTTTAATTACAGAGATGTTTACATAACCTTGACCCTTTTCTCCTGCCTCCTCTGAGTCTGAAAATGTTCAAAATCTGGTTAAGTGATTTATGAAACTAGATATCAAATCTGACTTGATGGATCTCTTCTGTGGGAGACGATGGGCAAATGGAATATTGCTAGACGATTAATCCAAAAACTCAGCCAATGTTATGGGAATTCAGATTCAAATCCAGCCATATCAGATGGTGCAATTTGAATTCCATAAGTATCTGGAATTAATTATCTGATGACAACAATGAAACCACTGCCAATTGTTGGGAAAATCCCATTTAGGGAAGGAATTCTGCCATCCTCACCTCATCTGGCCTACATTTGATTCCATACCCACATCAATATGGTTGATTCTCAATTGCCCTCTAAAATACCGCTCACTTGTATCAATCTTGATAGACTTTCAAAAAAATAAATTCAACCAGACAGACCACCTAGCATCAACCTGCGCACTGGAAAAGACAACAGCAGGAACAGGTCTGTCGATCCTGCAAAGTCCTCCTTACTAACCTCTGGGGGCTAGTGCCGAAATCAAGTGAGCCGTCTCACAGACGAGTCAAGCAACAGCCTGACATAGTCATACTTACAGAATCTTACTTGACAAACATTTTCGCAGACATCATCATGACCATTCTTGGATATGTATTGTCCCACCGGCAGGAAAGACACAGAAGAGCTGGTGGCATATTGATATACAGTCGAGAGGGAGTTGTCCTGGGAGTCCTCAACATTGACTCTAAACCCCATGAAGTCTAATGGTACCAGGTTAAACATGGGCAAGAAAAGTTCCTGCTGATAACTACAAACCATTCCCTCTCAGGTGATGAATCTGTTCTCGTCAATGTCAAACAACACTTTAAGGGAGCACCGAGGATGGCAATATTGCAGAATGTACTCTGGATGGGGTATTCAATGTCCACTACTGAGTGGCTTGGCAGCAGCACTACTGTTCAAGTAGTCAACTCCTATAGGACATAGATGCAAGATTGGGTCTGCAGCAGGTGGCAAGGGAACCATCACAAAGGAAAAACATGAAATAACAATAGAAATCGCTGGAGAAACTAAGCACATCTGGCAGCATTTGTGGAGAGAGTGTAGAGTTAATATTTCAGGTCTTGTGACCTTTCTTCAGAACCGAGGGAAAAACATACTTGACCTCATCCTTACCAATCAGCCTGCTGCAGATGCATCTGTCCATGATGGTATCAGTAAGAGTGTATGTCTATGCATGGAACCACAGGAGCTGGGCGCCATCCTAAATGAATATCTTGCATCAGTATTTATTGTGGAGAAAGAGATGGAAGATAGGGAACTTGGAAGTAAATACTGATGTCTTGACAAGATTCTACGTTACAGAAGAGGACGTGCTGACATAAACCAGAATGGTATGCTCCCCACTTGCCCAGATGAGTGCAGCTCCAAATATTATGTAAGCCCCCAGCTTGTATTACAAACTCCTGGGAACTACCTCTTCATTGAAACATTACAAGTGCTGACTATTATGTTTTTGATGCGGTGAAATGAAGTCAGTATTTCACATAAGCTCTTGTGCATGTAGCATTTGGTCCAAAGTGGGATTCCACTAAATTAAATCATCCTGCTAGGTAGAAAAATCCACTGGAAAGTCATGTTTACTATTATAAAGGGCTGGGTCCAGGATCAAGTGAATAACCTTCATCCAAGGATGATTTACACAGCAATTGGCCTCCTCCCCACAACCTACCCCTGCCTTTCCAGAAATGAATCATAATTTTATGTTCAAATGCTCATTAAATGGGGTTTTGTGCTCTCACACCTGCTTTGAATGTTCATGGCTGTTCTTTTGAATGGTCTCAGTCTGATTTTATCACTTATCAGTGATGTTTTAGCCAAAGAAAAGTAATGGCAAATCAAATAACCAAATAGCTAAGTAGAAATGATTTTGCTGATGAGAGAATTACTCTGCAACTGGAGAATTTTCATGGTAATTAAAATATAGAGAAAGCTGAGTTATACCAAGAAGCAGACACTGTAACATGTGGGTGTAGTTTTTCTCTTGTTAACACATATTATAACATTAACCATTTTTATGTTTTGGTGAACCTTTGAATGTCTTATCTTTCCATAGCAATTGTTTGAGGACCCGGAAGGGAAGATTGAACTGCCACCGACTCTTAAAATTCACTCATGGAAGCGTCCTTATGAATTTTTCCTAGAGAAGGTCAGTCTGCTATGCAATGTTTCTGTAATGTCAGAGAATGAACTGCATAGTTATGGTGACTAGCCTATCTATTTTATGGATTCTCAGTTAAACATTCCAGTAATAGAATTGGTGTTGCCACTCTCAACATGCTTCTTCTGTATTGTCCAGTTATTCTTCTAACCTTTTCAAAATGTGCAGAAGCTACTATATTACAGAAATTGTCTGACAGTCATTCTGCAGCAGATAGCACTGATTTCTGACAACTGCTGTTGTGAAGCAGACTCTTCTGACTTGTTTTGAATGTGAATGTAGCAGTGACTGCCCCTCCCTGTGATATTGGTAGATGTTGCTGGGACACTTCAACTGGCATTACAGCTGCCTTTGTGGCTGCCTTTATTTTTATTCACTCACAGCATGTGGGCATTGCTGGCGAGGCAGCATTTATTTATTGTCCATCCCTAATTGCCCAGAGGGCAGTTCAGAGTCAACCCAAATTGCTGTGGGTCTGGAGTGACATGTAGGCCTGACCAGGTAAGGATGGCAGTTTTCTTTCTGTGAAGGACATCAGTGAAACAGATAGGTTTTCTGACAATTGGGAACAGTTTCATAGTCATCATTAGACTCTTAACCCCAGATTTTTGTTGAATTCAAAGTGCACCATCTGCCATAGCAGGATTTGAACCTGGGGTCCCAGAACGTTACTTCAGTCTCCAGATTAATAGTCTAGTGATAATAGCACTCGTTCACCACCTCCATCTAAAAGCTGACAGAAACATGGACCATAGTCAGCAGGATTTGAACCTATGCACGGGAGACCACAGTGGGTTTCAAACCCATCATCCTAAGCACTTGGCCAAAACTACACGCCTTTTGAACGCCCTCTCACTAGTGAGCCATGATTTGAAGTTCAGGTTGTCAAACCAAAATTAGAAATTTACTCAACAAATATTAAGTAAGTGTGTGATTGAATTTTGAAGCTCATTGCCAGCATAGGTGGTAGTTGTGAAATGCAGAACAGTTTTTCAAAAAAGCTGTTAAATCTAGACTAACAGGCTTAATGGGATGTTTGGATGGTTAGTTTAGATCACCCAATGGACTTCAACCAAAAACATTACTGTTGTGTTAAATGCATTTGTTTCCCATATATGATAGATGACCCAGTAATTAAATAAAAAATACAGAATTAAATCCAAGAACTGTGGAATTCCACTGCTGTCCTCCTCAGTGTGTTAAATCATGTAGCTGGTAGATTTATATCAATAACATGTTTTACATTAATAATTTCAGCTACCTGTTATTGTTGAGAGAGAATCCTCATTCGACCTAATGACTGCTAATGAACATATTTTGGAGAGTGAGGTGAGTGCTAACAAACAATTAACCACAGAGTTACTGCACACTGCACTTGCTTTCATGGATACGATATCTTTAATGCACGTTGCTTGCCATTTTCACAGTGGCTTCACAGGAAATGGGATAGCACAGGAAAATTACATTGAGGTAGATGATAATCCATGACCTAGAAGTGTGGACCAAGCTCAAGGCACTGAATGCCTGTCACTACTGCCATGTTTCTTGCTATGTTCATACTGGTATAATCTGGTAATGTGAAGGGTAGAATAGGAGACTATTTCGACTGACACTGCAAAAGTACTAAGTTATAAGGATATACATTGTAGCACCTCCTCTTCGTGCAACCAGCTTCACTGGAATAGTGCCCTGGAAATTGAACCTGCTATTCCTGGAGTCATCACAAAAGTTGAAGATTTTTTTTTTACGCGAAGATTCCCCAATTTACTTGACTTTCATGCCCAGGTTGACAGAGTACATGGACCAGGTTTTTGTATTGAACAAGAATCACTATTTATTACAAGTGTAATCATGTATATGTAATGATATATAATAAATTATACAATGGATTGGGTATAATAAATATTGCCATAGTTTGAGGATTGATTGACAGACTGGAAATAGAGAGTGGGACTAAATGGGTGGCAGGCAGTGCCTAGAGATTGTGTGGATCAGTGCTTCGGCCCCAGCTATTGATGATATACATGAATGATTTGGATGATGGAGCCCAATGCAATAATTCCAAATTTGCTGATGATGCAATCTAGATGGAATTGTGAATTGTGAGGACAATGTTAGGAGGCTTCAGGGTGACCGAGACAAGTTGAGTGTGGGTGCAAATATCTGGCAGATGCAGTATAACTTGGATAAATTTACAGTCAGATGCTTCAGCAAGAACAACAGAAAGACAGAGTTTTATTTAAATGGAGATACATTGGATAATGTAGATGTACAGAGGGATCTGGGTGCCCTTGTACACCAGTCAATGAAATTAAACAGGCAGGTGCAGCAAGCAATTAAGAAGGCAAATGGTATGCTGGATTTCATTGCAAGAGGATTTGAGTTAGAGATGCCTTCCTGCACTTATACAGGGCCTTTATAAGACTGCACCTAGGGTATGAATTGAAGTGGTTCTGCAGCCTAGCAACACCAAGGCTAAGCCTAAAGACAAGCCTTAAAACCCAGTCTGTTTGAGAGAGTATCCACCTGAGTCCGATGAATATCTTCACTTATCAAAGCTGTCGAGCTTAACACCTCAACAATGAGTCTCTCAGAAAACTTCGTTTTAATTTACTTTAAAATGTCACTATCTAGTGGAATCCAGGACAATGCAGTGGAGAAACCTCATGGACAGCTCAGATCAACTCACGAACAGCCCAGTGCAAGATGGCGGCAGGGCAACAGAACAAAAACAGAAGTTGCTGGAAAAGCTCGGCAGGTCTGGCAGCATCTGTGAAGAAAAAAGTCAGAATTAACGTTCTTCCTCAGAAAGGAGGAGCAGAGCAACAGGGCTGTGTGCAGGCTCTTGTCCAAGGCCCATCTGCCTTGCTTCTTTGTTTTTATTTTGCTTTATTATCCTTTTCTTTTAGTCTTTTTATACTTCTTTTCTGTGGCGGGTGGGTTGGCAGCACTGGCGCAACAGTGAGAGTGGACTGCATGCAGAGTGGCAGACGTGGCATCCCCCAGCAATCAGACGCGGCAGCAGCAGCAACGAGGACATTCTCCTGGTGATCGGAGGCAGTGGCAATGAGTGCATTCTCCCACCATTAGAAGCCTGTGGCAGCCTGTTCTTGCTAACTCAGCAATCCTACATCAATTCTGGCTTTAAAACAGTTCATTTTCTCATTTCACAAGTAGAACTACTGAAAAAAAATAAAAATACAGTCTTTACCCATGTTTCATTAAATTCTGTCACAACAATCTTACTGCCAATAATCAGTATGTTTCATCAGGAAAGGTCTTTTCTTATCTTTGGACTATGTGTTTAAATCCAATAATTCACCATCAAGTTTTCATGAATTTAAAAACTAAGGAAGGTTATTTAACCTTGGATGCTTATTTGAAATCAGTGCAACATCACATACTCCCCCAATCACATTCATGTGCGCACAAACATATACACACACAGAGATTTGTATGGATAGTAGTTGAAGTAGTGTTAAGTTTTGGAAGAAACAAGTGAATCATCAGGAAGACTGCAGAGTATAACTTCACTTCTTCAAAACACTCTGGCAAGAATTCTGGCTGATTAATGAAAATCTCTTCAGAGATTGCTGCTTGCACTATAAGATTTGTAGTCAGGACTGTCAAGACTACATCCATAGTTGCTGCAAAGCACTGTGGACGAAAAGATAATATGAGAGAAAATTCAACATAGACTGCTGCTGTTTTTGACAGAATGTCTGGTACACTAAGTAAAGCTAACAAATTTCCTGGGTTCTCATACAGAAGTAGAACATCTATCTCATCATTCAGTATTACTGAAGGACTTTTCCGCACATGCAGAGTTTGCTGTTCTCTAATCATCTCATGTACAATCTCACCAGATTCACTGTGTTGCTGGTTGAAAGATCATTATGAACACTTTTTGAAGCTGGACAGACTGGAATGTCCATCACATCTTCAATAGATACTTGTAGTGGTTTTTCAATGAACACTGACAGCCAAAGAGACTAGCATCATCATAGGTGAAGGTGGAGAATTCTGCTCACTCCAGTCTGAAGAATAGAAGTGTATCAGAGAAATCTTAAAGATCTGCACCAAGGACTAGGTACCACAGGATTTACTTCCTGAAATGACCAGGCTGAACCTCATAGTAGCCTGGTTGCAGGCTTACCCCCAAAGTGTGTCTCCTGTGATGAAATATCTGAAGAAAGAGCCTTACTCTCTTCTAACACAACTGGAGCAGTATCATAAATCTGACCAAACATTTGGAAGAGTTGAGAAACGTGTTCACAAAAATCATCCAACGTTCTTGACATGAAACTTGAGTAGCAGAGAAAGCTTTGGGAAGTCTTCACAAAACGTTGTCCAGTCTTCTTTAGACTCATGTTACTGGAAATCCTGAGGTTATTCCTCACAAAACAAAATTAAATCATCATCCAGCCAATTACAGTTCCTCACAGAATAGAATGTTTTCATCATGCTGACATGGTGTCTTTTACCTGGGCTAATATGTCTATTGCCACTGTAGAAGACTCCACTAGACACAAGCTTGCTAATTTCAGAAGGATTTTCTCTGCAGGAGTTTAACAAATTTGATGTTTTCTAATCAATTTGTTCAGATACATTTTGAAGCACCTCTGGAGCAAGTAGAACTTAAATCCAGGCCTCCTGGGTCTTAGGTAGGGACACTACCATTGCACCACAGTTTTAAAGGGGAATGCAATAGATTTAACCATCTTTACCTTCATCAGTGGCCTATCCCTATCATAATGTCAGAAATGATGTTGTATAACTCACCTCTTGACTCCCTTTGTTGACCATCTACAAGGCACAAATTGGAAGTGTGGTGGAATACTCTACTTCCCCGGGTGAGTTCAGCTCCAATAGCACCCACAAAGTTCAGCTCAGCGTCGGATCAGCTTACTCGGCACCCCCTTCCACAACTTTATATGTTCACCCACCCAACCCCCACCCCCCTCCCCTCAACACTGGTGCACCATGGCATGTGTACTATCTACTGAGATACAATGCAGCAATGCATCAACCTTTCTTTGATAGCACTTTCTAACTCATGATCTTCACCACATAGAGGAACAAGGGCAGCAGCAGGAACACCTCCATTTGTAAGCTCCCCTCCAATTCATATACCACCCTGACTTGTAACTGTAGTGACTTTGCTTCGCTGTTGCTGGATCAAAATTTTGTAACTTGCCACCCAACAGGAGCTCACCATCCCTTTCTCAAGGTCAGTTAGGAATGGACAATAAATTCTGGCCTTACCAGTGATTTTTGTGTGCCATAAACAATTCAACTAAAGAACTAAAAAGTGACTACCATTTAAGATACTTTATTGGCTCTGAAGCCTTTTAATCTAAGCATCCTGTGATCTTGAAAGGTAACACAGAGACACAAATCTTCCTTCCTTTCTTCCTTCCTTTGAGGGCAGCCTTTATCTCCATCTCTCCATAGATGCCTATCCTGTTTCTGTCTCTTATGTCTTTTCTGTTCCTTTTATTGTTACAATGCACTTGAACCATTAATAACTTTCACAATAAGTTAAACTTTAAGAATTTTAGGGAGTAATTCTGTAGTTTCTCTTTATATGGCCTTAATAAACAAAAGCACCTTCAAACAATGTTGAACAGATTACTATTGTTACATATTCTTTTTCCCCGTGTCTGAACAAAGTTATCAGCCACTTCAACAAGGCAAATAAAGATTTACTAGATTCATAAATCTGTAATTTTATGGATATAGTCCTCACTTAAGTTAAAAAGAAGACTCACAAGACAATTATTATTGTGTTATCAGAGGGAAGTACAAACCCCAAAATAAAACCTCTGCTATTTTTAAAGCTTTGCAGTAATTTCTTCTGTTTTATCTTCACCAGATGATGCGATGGATTATCAGTGAAATCATTATGCTGTGGCACACCTGCCAGGACTCTAAATTAAATGATAAGGTCTTGCTGGCGGCAGTGGGGTCTCCCTGGAAACCTTGGGAGCACATATATGCCCTTTGTAAGGTTTCAAAGGGACACGTGCCTCTTTACAACAGTTATGGAAAGTATGTCGTGAAGCTGTACTGGATGGTAAGAGTTTCAATTATCATGAACTTAAGACCACCTTTGCTAACTGAAAATAAATCACAATATATCTTTGAATTTGTAATTTAATATCTACTTGATAGTTCACACATTTATTTTATCCAATTGAGAATTAGTTAGGAGTAGGGCAGCACATTTAAGAATGTAAATTTAATTATGGAATATGGTGACACGTGAATGCATCCTCATCATCTTTACTAATAGTTTACAATTTTACAATGTTTTAGTGTAGATTTAAAACAATTAACAGTTAAGAGAAATAAGATAAAGGCAATATTTGATTACATTGTATGTATGTTTGTATTTCTTAGATTTGAGAACAAGTAACCCAAAAAGCAAATCAATTAGCTTTAACTTTAAACTTTTCCTCAGATCTGAAAAGTCAATGGATACTCCAACTCAACCTTGTTCAGAAATTATCTTCAGCCCTTCTTTGACCTGGGGGGAGCAGCATGAATAATTTGCCCTCTTCGGACTTTGAGACTGCAGAGCCAGATTGTCTCCTCAAGATAGTTCATGATGCTCTCCCATTTTTGAACTTGCAACATCTCACACCATTCCTTCACTAACATGACGTGGGTATCTCTTTGCTTGGTAATCAACAAAGCCTGTCTGTCACCCTCCAGATTAGGTATTCCTCCATTCATCCTACATTTAAAAAATATCATGTCAAAATTCATAAATAATCTTATATTTTCAACTTGGTCCCTTTGCTACTTGGTGTCACATTTAATTCTGAAATGAGTTTCTAATGTTATATTTGTGCCATCACCAAGACTACCTATTTCCACCATCGTAACATCATCAGACTTTGTCCCTGTCTCAGCTCATCTGTTGCTAATAACCTCATGCATGCCATTGTTACACCTAGAATTGACTATACCAGCACAATCCAAATTGGTATCCCACATTCTACCCTCTGTAAAGTTGAAGTCGTTCAAAATTCAGCTGCCCAGGCCTTAACTTGCAGTAACTCCTGTTTCCTTAACACTCTATACTTATTGACCTATATTAACTCTTGGTTAAGTATCTCTTGACTTTAAAATTCTCATCTTTGTTTACAAATCACTCCAAGGCAGAAGTGTGCATGATTTCTGGACTTTACTGTAGTACAATATCAAATTACTGCTCAACTATCGAGAGTCTATCGTTCATTTGTGACGTTAACCGATGCCCATAGGATGAACACAAGATTTGAAGCACATTTTAAAAAACAAAGGAACATTTTGTTCTGAGCAACATTTATATCTCAACTAACATCTCAAAAATAACAGATGATCTGGTCATTAGCAAATGGCTATTTACAGGAATTGGTGCACAACTTAGCTACCACATTTCCTCATTTGCAATATCGACTGCACTTCAAGAGTACTCAATTTTGTAAAGGATTTTGGGATGTTCAAAGTTTATGAAAGGTGCAACAAAAATCTGAGTTTTCATTATTGTAACATACAGCAGAAGTTGTCCTGTGATGTTGTAAAGACCAGCCAGGACTAGTATAACGTTCAATTGAATTAGAAGTCTGAGATAGTTATATCAGGACATGTTATTATCAGCTATTACCTATGGTTAAATAGAAAATTGCTGGAGAAATTTGGAAAATGGAGCATATGGTAGGTTGGAGCTTTCGAGTTGGAAGTGAAACAAAAGAGGAACAAAACAGCAATGTAGCAGAGATTTCTAAGTCTTACTTTACATTGTCACCACATGGCTTGAGCTTGTAACTGCATGTAGATTCAAACCCAGCTATTTTTCATAGACTTGCAGTCATAGACAATTTTTAATAGGCAGAAAAGATAACTGAAGTTGTACAATATAGGCAATTACAGCATCATCATCATCAGTCCCTTGAATCGAGCATAACATCAGCCAAGTTACATGGTTTGTATGTCCTCAGGTAAGTCAGTAGGCTAATCCTGGAGACTCTGGGCTTGAGAAATGAAGGACAAAAGTTGCCCTGAACAAGGAGGATTTTAGAAGCCAGGTTTTGCTCTCTTTTCTGCTTTCGCCACTTTTCTGCATTAGAATTTAAGTAGTTTTTGACTGTTGAATGAAATGCTACCACATGACATGGGTTATAGCATGGGTTATAAGTGCTTTCCATGCACTCAATTTGCCATTGAAAATATGTGACTTTTTCGAAAAGTCACCATCAAAGAAGAGATTCGGCACAGCATTAGCAGTGTCTGTACAATCTTCCAAAAATGGTGCAACTTTGGCAACAGAGATCTCTATAAGAAAACAGACTCTTTAGTCTACAAGGTTATTGTTGTCACCATACTTCTACATGGCAATGAGAGTGGGGTCATCAACCAAAGGCACTTTCAAGCACTGGAGAATTTCCACCCTGGAATGCCTGTGCAAAATATTCCAAGTCAAGCAGGAAACTGAATGAACAAACTCCAGCATCCTCACCAAAGCCAATTCCTCCAGTATTGCAACCTTGACCGTGCCAAATCAACTGGGCTGATCTGCACACTGCATCCACATGCTGAGTAATCGACTTCTGAAACAGACCCTCATCGCATGACTTCTGGGTGATACCTGATCTCAAGAAGCTCAGTGAAAATGTTTTAAGGACACTCTGAAGTCTTAATTTATTGTGTGGTAGTTATGTCACTGGATCAGTCCAGAGAATGAAAGTTAAAGTTCCACTATGGCTGTTTGAACATTTTTATTCCGTTTTTAAAAATCCAAAAACTAAAAGCTGTTATCAATAAAAGTGCCCATGAAGCTGCCATTAAAAACACAACTGATTCACACCTGTTTTTCAGGCTAGCGAGTATGAAATCCTAATCTAGGTTTATATGTGACTCTGGCCCCACACAAGCCTGACAGTTTCTTCAATGACTTTGGAAATAGCTGAGATAGCCATTGAACTGTATCAACCTGCCATTGGGTCAAAGGGAAGCCCCTGCCACCACTTCATGCTTTCCCACCTCCTGAGAATAATTTTTTGAAAACATGGACGAACATTTGTTATGCTTCCTATACAGATGCTGCTGGCACCACAACAAGAACTATAACGATTTATTTATATAATGCTTTTAAAATATCTCAAGACACTTCACAGGAGTGCAATAAAACAATGACACTGAACCACATAAGAAGATAATAGGTCAGGTAATCTGAGGCTTCGTTAAAGAGGTGGATGTCAAGGAGCATCTTATGGGAAGAAATGAAGTTTGAGAGCGCAGTGTAGAAAGAGAATTCCACAACAATGTGCAAGTCAGCTGAAATGCCACTAATAAGAAGAAGAAAGTGCAGTGAATAAAAACAGAGATGTTTAAGAGACCAGGACTGGATGACTGCAGGTATCTGAGACAGTTGAGGGGCTGGAGGAGATTACGGAGGTAAGGAGTGGGTTTTAACACCTTCCTCCTGCCATGGTAAACTTGGTGTTCGGGAGGCATTTAATCCAGCAGAGGGGATCCTATCTCCACTCTGATCAGGTCTGTAGCAGAAAGGCCCACGGAAGGCCTTTCTGCACCAGTTCAGGTCCAAAATGGGCAATTCAAGCCACCTGAGGGTCTCATCCTGCCATTAACCTAGCAGTGGACAAAGGGCTTGCCATTTGTCTGGCATAACCAGAAAACTTGTGCAGATTTGTTAGTTGGCTTGATTGAGATAACTGGCATCAGGAGTGGGGAGGGGTGGTGCTGAGAGCTTGTGAACTCCTCACAACTCCCACCACATAACTCCTCCTGTAAACGTTACTTACCCGTGGCCTCAGATCTAGCCATTATACTACAACTCAGGTGGGTATAACACTTACAGCAGCCATCGCCTCCCTATGATGCTGTCTTTTAATAGAGTTGCCTCACTCTGATTGGCAAGACACCCCCTCAACATTTGGTGGTCTTTGATCCTGGGGAAGGCATTCTGCTGTCCAATTAAGAACCTGAATAATTCTTCATATGGTGGTCGTTCCCGATAAGAAGCAACACTGCGCTCTCACAGTTTCTCCAGATGGTGGGCACGATGCATATCACCTTCATTAAATACCATCCAAGGAGGGGCAAGGCCATGGAATGATTTGAAAATCAGTAAGAGAATTTTAATGTCAGGTCATTACTTGACCATGAGCCAAGACAGATGCAGGATGATAGGGATGATCGATCAGTGGGACTTGATGCAACACAGGCAGCAGTGTTTTGGATGACCCACCCACCAGGACTGCATTGGAACGGTCTAGAGATGACAGTCACAAATGAGTATATCAGCAGCAAACAAACTGAGGTCAGCAAAGTCAAATGATGTTGAAATAGGCGGTCTTAGTCATGGTGTGAATATACATTTGGAAGTTTATGTCTTGACCAAAGATTAACTTAATCTGAGACTGTAGCCACAAGGAAGAATGGAGTCAGCTAGGGATTGGAGTTTTGAGCGAGGATCAAAACAATCGCTTCAATCTTCCAAAAAAATTAATTGGTCACGTGATAGTAGATAACTCGAATATGGATAACAAAAAGAGATTTGCTTTTGAAGGTTTTCATCTTGCAGTTGTCAGGACAGAGGCAAGGGGCAGAATCTTATAGGGGTCTGAGTGATGTGGGCTATGGTGAAATTTGTGGCAGAATCAGACAAGAAACTCAGTGAGGCCTGTCTCAATGCCTGGAGTATCTGATTTCATCTTTTATGCTTTTGACAACAGAATGTTGGGTTTATAATTAAGGGGGATTGTTGCTTATTAAACGGTATGTTGATAGCACAACTTGCCTCATTAATATTCAGCTTCCTATCTTAGCAAACGTGCCAAGCAATTAAGAAACATTAAGAAAATTCGACATGGAAACCAGAGTGGATATCTGCTGAATTCAGCTCGCTGCTTGCTCCAAATGAACTTTCATGTTATGTATGACCAAACCGCATCACAGAGAGAAAGACATACTTGACGTCATCTTTACCAATCTGCCAGTGGCAGATGCATCTGTCCACAACTGTGTCAGTAAGAGTGACCACCACACAGCCCTTGTGGAGACAAAGTCTGCCTTCACATTGAAAATACCATCCTTTCTGTTGTGTGCCACTGTTAACGGGCTAAATGAGACAGACTTTGAACAGATCAGTGCAAATGATAAGGCTGAAGCTTTCGCAGCAATCTTCAGCCAGAAATGCTGAGGGGATGATCCATCTTGGTCTCCTCCAGTGGTCCTCAGCTTCACAGATACCAGTCTTCACTAATTCAATTTACTCATGTGATATCAAAAATTGGTTGGAGGTACTAGATACTGCAAAAATTATGGGTCCTGACAACATTTCAGCAATAGCACTGAAGACTTGTGTTCCAAAACTTGCTACTTCACTACAGCCAGAACACTGGCATCTAACCGACAATGTGGAAAATTGCCCAGGTATATCCAGTACACAAAAAGTGTGACAAATCCAACCCAATGAATTACCGGCCCATCAGTCTACTCTTAATCATCAGTAAAGTGATGGACAGTGTCATCAACAATGCTATAAACAGCATCTGCTCAGTGACAGAGATAGTAGGAACTGCAGATGCTGGACAATCTGAGATAACAAGGTGTAGAGCTGGATGAACACAGCAGGTGTGTTCATCCAGCTCTACATCTGCTCAGTGACACCCAGTTTGGGTTCAGCCAGGGCCTCTAAGTTTATTACAGCTCCTTACAGTCTTGGTTCAAACATGGACGAAAGAGCTGAATTCCAAAGGTGAAGTGAGAGTGTCAACCCCTGACATCATGCTCACATGTTACATCAAGGAGCCCTAGCAAATTTGGAATCAATGGGTATCGGGGGCAAACTCTCTGCTGGTTGGAGTCATACCTGGTATAGGAGGATGGTTGTGATTGCTGGAGTTCAGTCATCACAGCTCCAAGACATCTCTACAGGAGTTCCTCAGCGTAATGTCCTAGGCACAACCATCTTCAGCTGCTTCGTCAATGACCTTCCCTCCATCATAAAGTCAAAAGTGGGGATGTTCGCTGACGACTACACAATGTTCAGCATCATTTGCAACTCCCCAGATATTGGAGCAGTCCATGTTCAAATGCAACAAGATCTGGATAACATCTAGGCTTGGGCTGACAAGTTGCAAGTAACATTGGTGTGCCACACATTGATCATCTCCAATAAGAAACAATCTACTCACCACTGCTTAATATTCAATAGTATTGCCATCATTGAATCCCCTACTATTAACACCCTAGGAGTTGCCATTGACCAGAAGTTCAACTGGACTAACCACGTAAACACAGTGACTATGAGAGCAGGTCAAGAGGCTGGGAATACTGTAGCAAGTAACTCATCTCCTGACTACCCCAAAGCCTATCCATCATCTGCAAGGCACAAGTTAGGAGTGTGATAGAATATTCTCCACTTTCCTGGATGAGTGCAGCTCCAACAACACTCAAAAAGTTTGACTCCATCCAGAATAAAGCAGCCCATTTGATTAGCACCACATCCACAAACATCCACTTTGTTCCTCTTGCTTCTTCCTTCTTGATGTTGTGGACTGTCACCATAGAACATCTATCCATCGGACATTCTGTGTGGCCATGAAGTCATGCTGCATGCTGGAACAATGACATTTGTGGCCACAGAGAGGCAGACTACCATTGAAAGGTGAAAACAGCACTCTTTATAAAAAAAAAGTGCCAAGTAAAGCGTATTGTCACCAAAGTGCCCTCAATATGTGTTTCTCTTCCTCATTCTCCCACAACGTCTTAGTGTACTCCCTGCAACTGGAGTGGCGAGAACCTCCGCAGTAGTGGAACCTCTTGGCATGGAGGCTTAATCGGGTGACCTCAAAGGCAAATTGAATCTGAATGGCCTTCACATACCGAGGCTCCTGTTGTCAGATGTAAGCAGGCATTCCTTGGTGTGAACTTCCAAGGGTCAGAGGTGGGTGGTCCAGGCAGGGTACCTGGGAAAACCTGGCAGGGTAGAGGTGGAGAGCCTGGCCACTTCTGAATTGTCCTGAATGGAAACTTCTGAGGGGCTGTGTGTGTTTCCTCTTCTGGCTGGATGCCTTCTGGTACTTCTGTCTCCTTTTAAGGAAGGGCCACCTGCCATGCTCGCCAGGTTCACTGTCCCACAGTTAACATATCTATGGTCCTGATGGCCAATGGCTCGGGTAATAGACTGCAGGTGTGTGTGCCTCTCCAGTAACCTAGCTTTCCTGACAGCCGTCAACCTGTTCATGGAGGCAGACAAAAGTCCACATGACTGACTGCACTGCTGAGGCTTCAGGGCAATAAGGACCATTATGTCCCACATACCTAACTGATGCTCCTGATCTTCTCTTTGCACATGACCAAAGTCCCTGACTTTTGACAATAGAGTCCTCTCCCACCTGGGCTGAACAGGTGCTTGGATTCCAGCTGTCCTCTGTGTGCTAGTGGCCTGAGGATTTCACCCTCGGCCAGCTACAGCGCATTTACAAGATTGTGTCCAACTCTTTCTAAGCCTGCAGTTCCCCTACAGTGTCAGTATCTGAACTGGTGGAGAAGGGGACTTCTGGAGAGAGCCTTTATGATGCTTCCTCTGAGGCTTTGGTATTCTCACCCTCAAGTGTTGAGTAGTTGGTTCCTGGGTGAGTCAATTAGTTCACCGTAGTGGTTGGAGAAGCTGGCGGTTCCTGCAATACATGAGGTGATGGTTTTGCAGCCAGTGGTTAGAAGTGGTGTGTGATGAATAAGACTGACAGGAGACTTGCTGCGAGAGTTGCAGTGGAATGAAGAATGGTCCTTATTCAATTGGTGGGACGTGGATGTTTCAGCTTCCACACAGGAGTGGTCCCAGTCTTCATCTGCGAGGGACAGGAGTCTCTCCTTGCATGATGCGAGAAGTCTAATGTCTGGCTTCTATCCATCCATGTGTGCTGTCTCTGCCCTGTTATGGGCTGTCTCTGCCCTGTCAATGGTCTGTCTTCTCCTATAATGAGAGAATTGACTGAGATGAAAGTGGGTGGCACAGTTGTTGTACCTGGTGCAGTTCGGCAAAAAATGATGAGAGATTCTAAGGGGATGAGGAAGAATTGCAGGGGGCATTGGAGGTTACTAGTTTGGGAGACTGGGAAGTGAGAGTGGCCAACGGAAGATGTTGCAGGCAATAATGAAAATGGCACAGCCTGAGCCTTTGTGGTAGTTGGGTGTAATAATAGAGTGAGTGTGTGGTAGCATAGAGAAGAGTGTAGCACTTACCCTGACAGTGCAGAAAAGATCACTGGTTTCTTATGGCACTGTTCCCCACTATGGAGACTACACTGACCTCAGGTCAGGCTGTGAGGGTTTTGTGTCATGGCCTGTTCTGCCGGTACTCCAGCAAGAGGACTCCTCTGTGCTGCAGTACCCCTCCACCAGGATCTCCGGGTCTTTGTCATAAAATCACAGTATACTCTTCTCTGAATAGGGCAGCTTTAGAATGCCAGTACTCACCCGGGTTCACAGTAGACTTTAAAAATGGTGCGGATGTAAGGGATGCCAGCCATTTGCTGCATATCCTCTGAGTGGCAAGTTATCCTGAGAATGGTGCATGTAAAATGTGGCTGGAGTTTGGCATGAGGGACACAGGAAGATAGGTAGTTAAGGAGGCAAGTTTGGCCTCGCAATGAAAATCCTTCCAGAAAATGAGATGCAACTCAGACTTAGCCAAAAAACTTGAGATTCAGCCCAGGAATACTAAACATCCAAGGAAACCACATTTGTACTGCATGAGATGAGGGTGCTGATTGAAGAGTTGACTCAGATTAGCTGCAAGGTTGCCGTCTAGAAGGCATAAAGAAACTGTTGTTCCCTATGCTTTTGTTTCATTAAAAATACACAAGATCTGCAAATATTCTTTCAGTTTACAAAATACGATATTTCATATGAATATATAGCTTCTAGCAAGCACAGATTAGTCACACTGCAAGCCTGACTGATGATTTTAAATTGGTTGTTGCTATAATTCTTAACACACTTGGAATTCGACAGGTACTGTCCAATTGTGGAATCACATTTGATGTTAAATATTATGTTTCAAGTTTTGTAAACACAGGCTGGCTGAGTACGATTGGTATACTCTTTTGATTATAAAGACCTGAAGGGATATACTGTTTGATACAAACTGTTCATCACTGACATGCACAATCTACCTATCTGGCATCACATTAGCACTGAAATCTATATATCACATTATTGATTCGTATGGCAGGCAGAACGTCATTTTGGCCTTTACAGCAGCATTCTGATAGTGGAAAATACAACTTGTTAACAGCATGAAACGTCTAGCACACTTGATACTCAAATTTTCCATTTTCAAACCAAAAAATGCCCAGTCTCCTCAAAATATCCTGGAAGAGTAAGGTATCTCAAATATTTGTGCAATAGATGAAGCTATTACAGTAGCGGCAGACGTGATATTTTCCACTACCAGGATGCTATTGGCAAGCCAAAAAAGATGTTCTGCCAGAGTTCAACAAGCACTGTGCTGAAGTAGACCTCTGCATCCCACCTTGCCCGCAGAGATTTTCTGATTGACCATTTCTCTGATAATGACAATCTATAGCTGGCCCATTACTCTGAAAGCAACTGTTAGGGGCATCTGGAGTCCCCATCTGTCCCCAGCTTCAGAAATTAAAAAGCCATTGCACATGAGTAGCTACAAAAATTGTACTCAACGTTCTGCACATTATATTAAGTTTTGAGCAGGACAACTCTAAACTACAAGCAGGATGCTTGACCTTTCTTTAGACTGCTGTGTAATTAACATAACACCTGGACAGCATTCATTATTAATACATTTATAATGATCATTTACAGTCTAAGTCAAGGATTTACCCCAAACTTACAGTTTGAAACTTAAAATAGTTTTGAATCAATGCATTGAGAGATATTATTGCATACTTTTAGGGCAGGTGGGACTTGGAACACTTAGCAATTTTAGTTCAAGTGACCCAGGGCTTTTTGTGTTTAGCTATGTTTGCCACATAAATTTATATTACCAAATCTACACCTCCAATGACTTTGAATTGACTGTGCCAATTTTTCGTAGAGTACCAGCAAGCAGCAATTGTGACACCGTCAATGACCCCTTTCACCTAAATAAAAACAAAGAGCTGGAGAAAGTCAGGTAGTCTGGCAACATGTGTGGAGAGACAAACAGATTTAATGCTTCAAATCCATTATGACTCTTCATACTTAAAATATTAACTCTGTTTCTCTCTCATTAGATGCATCTAGATTTTCTGAGCTTTTTCAGTACTTCCTGTTTTTATTTCAGATCTCCAACATTAGCAGTAGTTTGCTGAGAGAGGACTGAGGCCAGGAATTAGCTAGGATGGATTTGCTCTTTTTTTTGTAGACTGGATATAGTTGTGCACTTTTCCATGTTTCTGGGTAGATGGCAGTGTTGTAGCTGGACTGGAGCAGCTTGGCTAGGGGCATGGTTAGTTCGGGAGTACAAATTTTTAGTACTGTTGCCAGAATGCAAAGGTTTGCATTGTTTGCAGTAACCAGTGCCTTCAGCTGTTTCATGATATCACTTGGAATGAATCGATTGGCTGAAGGCTGGTATCCTTAATGCTGAGGATCTCAGTAGGAGGTCGGTATGGACCACCCACTTAGCACTTCTGACTGAGGGTGGATGCAAATTCTCACCTGATGTGCTGGCTTCCTCCATCTTTGAGAATAGTGATATTTGTGGAGTTTCCTCGAAGATCCCTAAATTGTGGGATTCCATAGCTCCATCTACCGTATCTTGCTTCTACTGTTTGGAATGCAAGTAGTGCAGTGTAGTAGCTTCACCAGCTGGACACCTCATTTTTAGATATGTTTGGTGCTGCTTCTGTTATGCTGTCTCACACACTTCATTGAACTAAGATTGGTTACTTGATTATAGAGTGAGGAAATACTGGACTATGAGGTTGCAGATTATGATTGAATACAATTCTGCCGTTGATGGCTCATACACCTCATGATGCCAAATTTTGAGTTACAAGATCTGTTCAAAATGTATCCCATTTAGCATGGTGGCAGTGCCACATAAAACAACATAGGGTACCCTCAATGTTGACTGGGCCTGATTTTGCCTCCACAAGGGCTGTGTAATAGTTGCTCCAATCAATACTGTCATGAACAAATGCATCTACAACAGATAGATCGGAGAGGATGAGATCAGGAAGATTTTTCTCTTTTTCCCCTTCACCACCTGCCGTAGTCTCAATCTAGCTGCTATGTCCTTTTGGACTCAGCCAGTAGTGGTGCTACCAAGCCACCTTTGGTGCTAGACGTTGATGTACCCTACTCAGATGCATTCTGTGAAATTACCACCCTCAGTGTTTCCTCCAAGTGCTGTTCAACATCGGGCATACCAGTTCATCAACTGTGGGAATAGTGGGTGTTAATGAGCCAGAGATTTTCTTGACCTGATGCCATAAGACTTCGTGGGATCCAATGTTGATATTAACAACTCTCATGGCAATTCCCTCCAGTCTGTATAAAACTGTGCTACCACCTCTGGTGGGTCTGTCCTGCCAGTGGAACAAGACATAATCAGGGATCTTGTTGGTGTTGTCTGGAATATTGTCTGCAAGGTACAATTCCTTGTCAAGGGTGGGGGAGTGTTAGGGGGAATAAAGTTGGGAGAGAAAAAATGGGTATCATGAACAAGATGAGTTTGCATGGGGGATGAGGAGATATAGGTGACAAAGCAGAGAAAGGTGTAAATGATAGCAAGATCAAGGATAGGGCTAGGTAAGCTTTAGATGAAATTTATTTGGTTTGATTAGTGCAAGAGAGGGGAATTTAAAATATGTAACAAATGTAACATGGTTGTTAATATATTTTAATATGAATAAATCGAAAGGAATTGCTTACAGGTAATAAGTAACTAAGATAATATAGTAGATTTTTAAATATGTGAGTCCAAAACTATATAAATGACTACTGAATTTCAGCCCAAGACACTGAAGCAGTTACTGTATTTTCAAATTCAGGTCAAACTACTGCTTGAAACCAATTTCAATTCACTGCTTTGAGTGTTTGTTGTAAACTAAATCTCCTTTGGCATTTAGAATAAACACCGCCAATCGGCTGGGAGTTTGGCCATGTCATTTCTCATCCATCAGCCTCACTGAGAATCAAATAAACAGAGCAGCATGAGTCATGATTAAGGAAACTGCATGAGCCTGCTTACCTTAACTATCCTATTTCCTGCTTAACTTATTAATATAGTTTGTGTTGCTGCACAGGCATTGTAGAAAATTTTCACAAGAATCCTTAGTAAATGACAATTTGATTAGTGAACCCACTTAATGGGTTATCCCTCTTCTTGGCAGTGTCTCTTGGTATCAGTGACAATGAGTCACTATGAAACCAAAATGGAACCAGAGGATAAAGGCTAGATGAATCATGTTAGGTTCTACAGGCAGTTCCTTAGATAATTAATTAGTCCATGATCCCGTGCAATAAGATCTGCCTAACATCCAGGGTTGGGCTAATAAATCTCAAGTAATGCTTGTGCCACATAAGTGCCAGAAATTGACCATCTTCAACATGAAAGAAACGATAAGCAGCTACTCTTGACATTCATTAGCAAAACAATCACTAAATCTCCCACTATAATGACCTGGAGGTCACCACCAGCAGAAACATAACTGAATCAGCTATCGACACACTGTGTCTACAAGAGCTAGTCAGAGAATGGGTCATTTATGGCAAGTGACTCACCTTACTCCTCAAGCCTTTCCACCGTCTACAAGGCACAAGTCAGGAGTGTGATGGAATACTCTCCATTTGGCTGGATGAGTGCAGCTCCAAAACACTTGTCACAATCTCTGCAGAGATAGTTAATGTTTAAAGAGTAATTCAAACTCCCAGTTATTTGCTGAAAGAACAATACCACAAGATTCTGCATTTCATAGCAAGAATAAACTTTATTGTACAAAATTAAACAAAGCCGAGACTATTAAAGTAATAATTAAAAGGAACAACAAGACAGCAAAGATTTGAAGTGATCTGCAAAAAAAAGGGTGAAGCAGGGAAACACTTTTTCACTCGGTGAGTCGTTAGGATATGGAATGCATTGCCCGGAAGTGTGCTTGAGGCATTCAAGAAGGCATTGGATGATTATTTGAAGAAAAATAATTTGCAGGCATGTCGGGAAAAATCAGGAGATTGACTCTAGGTAAAGATGTTCATTTAACAAGCCAGTGCAGGCATGATGGGCTGAGTGGCCTCCTCTTCACCCATGAGATTTCTGTGATTCTGTCATTTTAACTTGTAATTATTTAAATTTTAAACTGACCCACGATGCCATTAGGGAAGGAATTCCAGGATTTTGACCCAGTGACCATGAAGGAATGGCAATATATTTCCAAGTCAGGATGGTGACTGTCTCAGACACGAACTTGAATGTGGTGGCGTTCCCATATATCTGCTGTCTTTGCCTTCTAGATGGACGTGGTTGTGGGTTTGAAAGATGCTGTCTGAGAACCTTTGGTGGATTTCTGCAGTGTATTTTGTAGATAGTACACACCGGGCATCGCTGGTAGAGGGAGTGGATGCTTGTCCATGTGGTGCCAGTCAAGTGGGCTGCTTGGTCCTGGATGGTGTCCAGCTTCTTGATTGTTGTTGGGGCTGCAATTATCCAGGCAAGTGGGGAGTATTCCATCACACTCCTGACTTGTGTCCTATAGTTGGTGGACAGGCTTTGAGGAGTCAGGAGGTAAGTTACTCCCTGCTAATTCATAACTTCTGACCTGCTCTTGTAGCCACTGTGTTTATGTGGTGAGTGCAGTCGAGTTCCTGGTTAATGATAACCCCTAGGATATTGATAGTGGGGGATTCACTAATGGTAATAACATTGACTGTCAAGGGGCAGTGGTTAGATTGTCCCTTATTGGTGATGGTCATAGCCTGGCAATTGTGTGACGCGAATGTTACTTGCCACTTGTCAGCCCAAGACTGAATATTGTCCAGATCTTGTTGCATTTGGACATGGACTGTTTCAGTATTTGAGGAATCATGAATGGTGCTGAACATCGTGCAATCATCGGCAAACATCCCCACTTCTGACCTTTATGGAGGGAAAGTCATTGATGAAGCAACTGAAAGTGGTTGGGTCTAGGACATTACCCTGAGGAACTCCCATAGAGATTTCCCGGAGCTGAGATGACTGACCTCCAACAACCACGACCATCTTCCTATGTGTCAGGTATGACTCCAACCACCAAGTGTTTTCCCCCTGATCCTATTGATTCCAGTTTTTCTAGGGCTCCTTGATGCCACACTTGGACAAATGCAGCCTTGATATCAAGGACTGTCACTCTCACCTCACCTCTGGAATTCAGCTCTTTTGTCCATGTTTGAACCAAGGCTGTAACAAGGTCAGGAGCTGAGTCACCCTGGCAGAACCCAAACTGGGAGTCACTGAGTAGGTTATTGCTGAGCAGATGCTGCTAGATAGCACTGCTGATGACACCTGCTATCACTTTACTGATGATTGAGAGTAGGCTGATGGGGCGGTAATTGGCCAGGTTGGATATGTCCTGCTTTTCATGTGCGGGACATACGTGGGCAATTTTCCACATTGTCGGGTAGACGCCAGTGTTGTAACTGTATTGGAACAGCTTGGCTAGGGGCGTGGCAGGTTCTGGAGCACAAATCTTCACTTTTATTGCCAGAATGTTGTCAGAGCCCTTAGCCTTTGCGGTATCCAGTGTTTCTAACCGTTTCTTGATGTCATGTGGTGTGAATCGAATTGGCTGAAGACTGCTATCTGTAATGCTAGGAACCACTGGAGAAGGCCGAGGTGGATCATCCACTTCTGGCTGAAGGTTGCCGCGAATGCTTCAGCCTTATATTTTGCATTGATGTGCTGAGCTCTTCCATCATTCAAGCTAGGGATACTTGTGGAGAGAGATAAAAGGTACTGCAGATGCTGGAGAATCCGAGATAACAAGGTGTGGGGCTGGATGAACACAGCAGGCCAAGCAGCATCATAGGAGCAGGAAAGCTTGACGTTTCGGGCCTAGACCCTTCATCAGAAATGGGGGAGGGGAAGAGGGTTCTGAAATAAATAGGGAGAGAGGGGGAGGCGGATAGAGGATGGATAGAGGAGAGGATAGGTGGAGAGGAGGCAGACAAGTCGAAGAGGCGGGGATGGAGCCAGTAAAGGTGAGTGTAGGTGGGGGGGTAGGGAGGAGATAGGTCAGTCCAGGGAGGACGGACAGGTCAAGGGGG
>JAHRHZ010000275.1:13312036-13325647 GCA_024137785.1 Ginglymostoma cirratum
GACCTGTCCGTCCTCCCTGGACTGACCTATCTCCTCCCTACCCCCCCACCTACACTCACCTTTACTGGCTCCATCCCCGCCTCTTCGACTTGTCTGCCTCCTCTCCACGTATCCTCTCCTCTATCCATCCTCTATCCGCCTCCCCCTCTCTCCCTATTTATTTCAGAACCCTCTTCCCCTCCCCCATTTCTGATGAAGGGTCTAGGCCCGAAACGTCAAGCTTTCCTGCTCCTATGATGCTGCTTGGCCTGCTGTGTTCATCCAGCCCCACACCTTGTTATCAGGGATACTTGTGGAGCCTCCTCCTCTAGTGAGTTGTTTATTCGTCCGTCACCATTCATGACTGGATGTGGTAGGACTTCAGAGCTGAGATCTGATCCATTGGTTGTGGGATTGCTTTGCTCTGTATATCACTTGCTGCTTTCACGGTTTGGCATTTAAGTAGTCTTGTTTTGTGGCTTCACCAGATTGACACCTCATCTTCAGGTGTGCTGGGTGCTGCTCCTGGCATGCCCTCCTGCACTCTCCATTGAACCAGGATTGATCCTCTGGCTTGATGGTAATGGATGAGTGGGGGATATGCCAGGCCATGAGGTTACAGATTGTGCTGGAGTACATTTCTGCTGCTGTTAATGGTCCACAGTGCCTCATGGATGCCCAGTCATGAGTTGCTAGATGTGTTTGAACTCTGTCCCATTTAACATGGTGATAGTGACATACAACACAATGGAGGTTTTTCTTAATGTGAAGGTGGAACTTTGTGTCCACAAGGACTGTGCAGTTGTTGCTCTGGTGTAGATGGAGATAAACTATTTCCTCTGGAAGGAAAATCCAGGATGAAGGGAACATAATCTTTAAATTAGAACTAGGCCACTCAAGACAGAAATTGAGAACACCTTTTCAAACAGTAGGGATAATTGAAATCTGAAATTCTCCTTCTCTGAAAAGCAGCAGATGCTAGGACAATTGTATCTTCCAGGACTAGGATAGATAGATTTAAGTTTAATTGAGGTAGAAAGCAAAGTTATGGTAATAGAACTGTGTGTGATCTCAGTGAGTGATGGAACAACAAACCAGCTCGGCGAGGCAACCAGCCTCAACACCCACAACCCAAGCTACAAATCTACTCCAAAACCTTAGTGATGGAACAGGCTAGCTGGGTTGAATGTCTATTTCTGCTCTATAACAGTAGCTATAGTCTGAAGAGGGAGATAATCAGAAGTCCTACCTTCAGTTCCAGGGTGACTTTTGTATATTGCAGAGTATATGCAGGTTAGAAAATGGTTAAATTAAAGAGCTAAAGAAAGGTGGTGGTATATGTGTTTACTTTCTGAGCAAAGTCTTCAGACTTGATCAAAGGCTATCTTATTCCAAAACTCTGACACTGGATTAATGAACAAAGGTATTTCATTTCGTTGAAAATAATTTTCAAAAATGTTACACCTAACTGGGTAGTGCACTGGAAAACAAACCCCACTATTCCTGGAGTTGTCACAACAGTTAAAGATTTAAATAAATTCACAGAATTCCTCAATCTATCTGATTTTCAGACCCAGTTTGACAGAAAGCATGAACTAGGTTTCTGCACTTAACACTATTTAATACAAATAAATAGATTTTAGCAACAGGTAAACAATTATGAACTGTTGACTCATAACTCTACTAATTAAAATTCTAACCTCCTCTTACACACACATATAGACTGGCACAGACAAGAAAAGAAAAACAGGGGTGTTACAAATGGAAGGAAAAAACTGGGAAAGTAGTCCAATGATCCCTGTTCACAGGATTTTCTGAGATGATTTTTGTGCTGATCAGAGTGTTGCTTCTCAATCTTTCTTCTCCGGATGCCTCAACATGTTTGCAGGAGGCACGGGACAATCTGTTTATACTTACAAAAGGCTCTGACTTTATAATTAAAGGGCAAAGCTTATATCAACTGCTGAAGGAAAAATAAACTGGCTTTCATCAGGCTTAAGTGTTTTTGCTGCAGAGAACAGGGACATTTTCTGAGCTGGTGGAGATCTCAGGCTTCTCCATATCTTGTTCACAAGCTGTTCAGCAGTGAGAGAACCAATCACATAGTTGTCGGCAGGCAGAAGGCCTTTGCCATTGATGACTGATCACTAGTCCACCAATCAGTTATTTGTTGCTGGCTGAATCTCCCATTTGTACACGCCCTTGGCTCAAGCTTGTCTGCACATTCTCCGACTACTGCTTGAACAGCTGTGTCAACAGTAACTGCAATGAATGTCAGGTTCAACACGGTGTGGAGCTGGAGGAACACAGCAGGCCAGGCAGTATCAGAGGAGCAGGAAAGTTGACGTTTTGGGTGGTCTACACTGTGTTGTCTCTGACTTCAGCATCTGCAGTTCTTGCTATCTATGAATGTCAGGTTACTTGCTTTCAAAATCACGCCATAATCCTTCAGCAATTCTTGGTTTTAAAACAGTTCTTTCCTCATTTTAGTCCACCTGTAAAAATACAGAAAAATAAAAAGACAGGCTTTACAAAATTAGAAAAAAAATTGATTTTATTCAAAGTGACTATAAAGGATTGTCATTGAAATTCAACTGGTTTGTTCATGAATTTTAGGAAGGAGGTCTGCTGCTCTTATCCAACCATAAAGCAACCTGATTACTTCCTAATTGCCTTGTGAACTAAAGGCACTCAGTTGTACCAATTTTTTACAATTGGTTTAGCTCACCACTAACAGCAACATAATAGTCACTAAATATGGCCATTGCCGGTAACACCCACCTCTGGAGAGTGTTTTTATTAAAACACAGAGGGAGGGAGAGTCAGTCACAGATTGTTCCAATGCATCATGGTGGCAGGCTGACTGTGATAGTAGTAAAAGATTCCTGTTTCTGTGGCTGCACGTAAAGGGCTAAGTGGCAAGAATCAAAAGCAAAATAAATGTGGTCAAATGATTAATCCTCTTAATACTAAATGTTGAAGAAGACATCAATAATTTGTTGCATCCATCAGGTTGAATATCTCCATGTGATTTGTAGTCACAGTGCCTCATCCTATTCATTAAAGGAATCACTGTGTCAATCAGCTGTGGGTCTCGTGCACAGCAGGCATGCTGCAATATGTTGTGTTGAATTGCATTGGTTTGGTGGACTCATCTGTTAACTATATTTCCAGTTGACTGTTGGTCTTCCTGTCTCCTCTCAGGGGTGCTGGCGCAAGATCACAGTGGATGATACAATGCCCTTCGACAAAAATGATAAATTGTTGCTTCCGTCTTCAACCTGTCTGGGCGAACTTTGGCCAATGTTGCTGTCAAAAGCTCTCATAAAGCTTGCAAGCATTGAGTACGTTAAAGCCATTTCTTTAAGGACACGTATTAATAATAAGTTCAACATTTTACTTTTTAAAAGTTGTGTACACTGTCACAAAAATGTCTCTCCCTGCCTTCCAAATTGTGCTGAAGTGAAATTTGCTATATCTTCTGTAATCAATAAAGATGGAATTTTCTATCAAATACATTCCACTTAGAATCATGGAATCAAAAGCACAAAAGGAAGACACTCAGCCCATTGTGCCTGTGCTGACTCCTTCACAGCCATCTGATTAATCCCATTTTCGTCTTCCTTACTTATAGCCCTGTTTTTTTTTTTTGTCAAGTATTTAACCAATTCCCTTTGAAAATGCCTGTTGTGTCTGCAACATCTTCCTTTTTAGGCATTGCATGATACGCAAAGTAACTCTTCTCCATTCCCTTGTGGTCACTTTTTCAATTTTTTAAATCTGTGACTCTCCTGACAGTGAAAACACTTACTCTACCAATACCTCTTATCATTGAACATAGAACACTACAGCACAGGATCAGGCCCTTTGGCCCACAGTGTCTGTGCTGAACATCATGCCATTCTAAACTAATACTATCTGCCTACATGTCATTTTAAATGCTTCTGTTAAGCCTCCTCTTGATGAAACATATATACTTTAGTGCCTATAATGTAAAGTTGTATTAATTTGTAATCATAGCCATAATCCTTCAGTACAGTACAGAAAAGGCCCTATGGCCCATCAATTCTGTTTGGCCTGAAATACACCACTACTTACAATAGTCCTACATTGCTGCACTAGGCCCGTAGTCTTGAATGTTATGACACTTCAGGTGCTCATCCAAGAACCTTTTAAAGGTTGTGAGATCTCCTCTCCCTCTACCCTGCCAGGCAGTGCATCCCAGACCCCAAACACCTTCTTGGTGTAAAGGGTTTTTTTTCTCAAATCCCCTCTAATCCTCCTGACTTTCACTTTAAGATTATGGCCCCTTGTTTTTGATCCCTCGACTATCAGGAACAGCTGCTATTCATCTTAACCATTCCCCTCATAATCTTATACACCTCCGTCAAGCTCCCCCCTCTCAACCTTCTTGGCTCCAAACAAAACAAACTGAGCTTGTCTAGCCTCTCTCCAGAGCTGAAATGCTCCATCCCAGATAACATCTTGGTGAATTTCCTTTACCTCCCCTTCAGTAAAATCACATTTTCCTATAATGGTGACCAGAACTATGCACAGTACTCCAGCTGTGGCCTGACCAAAGTTCAGTACAGCTCCAGCATAACCTCCCTGCTCTGATAATCTATGCCTCAACTGATAAAGACAAGTTACCCATATGTCTTCTTAACTACATTGTTAATCTAACTTGCCACCTTTTGCAAACTGTAGACAAGAACCCAAGATCTCCCTGTTCCTGTAAGCTTTTTAGTGTCCTGCCATTCATTGAGTACTCCCTTGTTTTTCTTCATCTATCAAACTGCATTACCTTATATCTGTCCGGGTTAAATAACCATCTGCCACTGAGCTGCATAATGGACTAAACCATTTATATCTTCCCATAACTTAACACTCTACTGCTCACTGTCAACCACCCAGCAAATCTTTGTGTCATCCACAAACTTACTTATCATCCCTGTTACATTCTCATCTACATCATTTATGAATATCACAAACACTAAGAGTCCAAGCAACGATCACAATGGTACGCCACTGCACACAGGGCTCCAGTCACATGAAAATCTTCTACTGCCATCCTCTGTCTCCTGTCATTAAGCTAATTTTGGAACCTCAACTTGCCTGGATCACTTGAGCTTTTACCTTCATTATCAGTTTCCCATATTGGACTTTGTCAAAGGCCTTGCAGGAGTCCATATAGATGACATCAACTGCCCTAGCCTCATCTAAACACTTGGTCACCTCCTCGAAAATTCTGCCAGATTTGTTAGGCATGAACTCCCTCTGCTGCTGATGCTGACTATCATTGATCTAATCTTGCCCCTCTGAATGGAGATTATTTTTTCATTCACTATTTTCTTTAAAAATTTCATTACCACTAATGTTAGACTCATTGGAATATAGTTTTCTTGTCAATATCTACCAATTTTCTTGTAAAGTGGAACCACATTAAACATCTGCATTCCACTGGTACCTCCCCCGTTTCAGAGACAATTTAAAATTTAGGTCAGCTCCCTGCCCATCCTCATAATTTCCATAATTATAGTATAATTTTAATTTAATTGCCTTTATAATATCCTATTCATCATTTCCCTGTTACCTGTTGAGTTTGTTTGTCTCTTTATGTCAGAGCATGATCATTACATGCTTGCGTATTTTTAACCTAATTTTAATAATGCTGTGGTCAGATAGTGTCAGCAAGACCAAACACAATGCCGCTGGCAGACTCTCCAAATCCTGTGAGCTGCTAAATCGCATGGTCTGTCCATCATAGTTGTCCCAGAGCAAAACAACAGTTATCTGCTGCTTCTTGACAAGAAGATTTGGCATGCAACAAAGTATACTGTTTCATGTTTAGGGTCTTATGTTGTATATTATGTGAAATATATTACATCCTGGTTAATCATGTAAGTGGTCCAAACGTTCTAGATTCAGCCATGCACCCATACTGCCCACTGTCTGTCTATGGAATAGTATACTCTGGGGTGTCACAATTCAAGCCAAACTGTGAAGAAATGTCTGAGAAAAAGATTTAACTTTAATAAAAACTAAGCAAGCAAATCCTACTCCAGGGCAACAGCACTTTTGTCTGACACCCCAAACTGGAGCCAGAGTATGAAATGAATAATTGAACACTGTTGCATCCAATCAGTTACATTGCAATTCAGCAACTACACAAAATAATAATTTTGTTTAGATTTCAGTTTCAGACACTTTGTAATCGTAAAGGGGTTGAGGCAAGTGGAAATGTGTTTGTTGTGTTAACGTGTGAATAAATCAAAGCCTTGGTTCGGTGATTATGTTCTTGCATCTTAGCCAGAAGTTGTGAGTTCAAGTTGCATTCAAGAGTCTTAGAACACAGAATAAAGGCTAACAATGTAGTGTAATCTTTGGGGAGTACTGCTCTTTTGCAGCTGCTGTCTTTTGGCTGAAACATTAAACCAAGGCCCTGACAGACCTCTCAGATGGATGTAAATGATCAAATGATAAAAACCTATTCCTACTTAGGAACTTGCCGATCAACTTTCATGATTAACATGCCTTTAAAAAAATGTTTTGAAACACATTCTAATCACTAAACTTCGTGGAGATTTAATTGGCGGCTGTCACAATAATACAAAATATTGAATGTGCTACATTTCCCTACATTGTTTGTCATTGTGTTTGTCCATAGTAAAATAACTTATACCTGCCCTACTTGTTCTCCCTCTGAACATGAGGTCCTCTTGTTTTTCTACTTACAAAACTAAATAACTGTCATTGTCTCTGATTGAGTATTTTCTACCTGTGTTCATTATTGAGAAGCAGGGTCTACTCTCCACTCCTCCAGCTCTGGTCTCATGGAACTTCCCTCCCTTTGTCGCAATTATGCTTCCAGCCACCTGGGTCCTATGCTCTGAAAGTTCTTCTGTATACTTTGCATGCTGCACATGACTATCTCTCTTGAAAACCCAGGACTTTCACGACTCCTTAGACATTCTTTTCCTTGGCTTGTTGTCCAATGTTGTCTGATTCCACCCCTGTGAAATCCCTTGGGACATTATTCTCTATCAAAGACGCTCATTAAAGCAAATTGCATTTGAGGAAACAGCATTAAAACCTGGCTAATTCGCATATTCTCCTTTTTTTCAATAGTCATATGACTACACTTCAAATTGAAACACTACCTTTTTTTTCACTTCCTAAAAATGTACATAACTGCATTAATGAAAGTGTAAACAACAGAATATAGGAAGTAGGGGCTCACCTCCAAAGGATACTAGTCAAAGATAACACACTGCAAGTAAAAAAGGAAAAAAAAAGTTGAACACTATTAAAAATAACATATTATAAGATAAAACAGAAAAAAAACAACTTTCATTTATAGTCATACAGCACAGAAAGAGACCCTTTGGTCCAACTTGTCTGCACCAACCAGACATCCCTATCTGACCTAGTCCTATTTGCCAGCATTTGGCTCATATCCCTCTAAACCCTTGCTATTCATTTATCAATTCAAATACCTTTTATATGTTGTAATTTTAACAGCCTCCACCATTTCCTGCGGCAACTCGTTCCATTCACACACCACCCTCTGCATGAAAATGTTATCACTCAGGTCCTTTTCAAATCTTTCCCCTCTCACCTTAAACCTGTGGCCTCTAGTTTTCACTCCCTCCCCCCACCCCGAGGAAAAATACCTTGGCTATTCACCTTACTTATGCCCTTCATGATTTTATAAACCTCCATAACGTCACCTTCAGCCTCCGATGCTCCAGGACACATGCCTCAGCCTATTCAGCCTCTCCCTATGGTTCAAACCCTCCAGTGCTGTTGCGCCTTTCACAATCTCAGGATGTCCCAAAATACTTCACAGCCATCAAAGTACTTTTAAAGTGTGGCCACAATTTTAATGTGGAACATGCACAGACACTTTTCACATTGCAAGATCACAAAAAAAACCTTTGTGACAATGATTGGCTAATCTTTCAGTGACATTGTTTTAGGGAAAACAGGGGAAAACTATTCTGCTTTTCCATCCACCTAAGAAAGCACATGGGGCCTCAGGTGAACGTCTCATCCAAAGTTTAGTATTCCGGCAGTCCCTTTGTCCTATTCTAGATTGCCATTCCTGAATGGATCCACATCTTTTACTAAGAGATGAGAGTGCTGCTAACTGAACCATGACTGAAATGCAATAACTTAATTAATATCTTTTAATTTATCATCGTTATTGCCAGATCTGACTCCCAGGATATATTCAGTGAGGCTGTATTTTCAGCAATGAGATTGCTAAACAGTGTAAGCCTCTGTGAATTCACCTGCGTTGTCTGGCTTTTGCTGCTGAACATCAAGGTTACTGATACCTAGTTCTGGTAACACCAAGGTCTGTATTTGTGTTTTAACAGCATGAGTAATACAGGAAGGAAAGAACTGGGGGACTTCACAGTTTTGCACGCACTGACAGGCTGGTATCCTGAGATCATCCCACTCCGGTAAGTACTTGTGAAAAAATCAATTTGCAGGTCCCCAGGTTAAATCAATTAGTTACTGTATTTATTAACTTGCATATTGGAAATAAGGTAGATGTTACACTTTAAATGGATTTTTGTAACCTATTGTGTCACAATATAACTCTTATACCACTGCAACCTAGAATTTGTGATTGAATACTCCCAAAGCACACATCAATGGCAAATGTGATCAAGAGAGATCTCATGGAATTCTCAGCAACTCCCCCAGTTGTTAATAAGATGGGCCATCAAATTTCATAAACTTCACAAGGAATTACAATTTTTCACTCTTGCCAATCTGGCCTTGAAACTCCCTCTCAAAAGCTGCTCCGTCGTGGACTACCTCAATGACTGCTCCCATTTTGGTCAATCACTCTCCTTTCCTGAGTCTACATTTTCTTGCATTCCAGAAACTGTTCTCCAGCACTCAATCTGGAAATAAGAGTCTAATGATGATCATTAATCCATTGCCGATTGTCAGGAAAAGACTATCAGGTTCACTAATGTCCTTTAGGGAAGGAAACTGCCACTCTTACCTGGTCTGGTCTACATGTGACTCCAAACCCACAGCAAATGTGGTTGACTCTTTAAACGTCCTCTGGGTAATTAAAGATGGGCAATAAATGGTGGCCTAGCCAGCGATGCCCATGTTCTGTGAATGAATACAAAATAAACTCAGAAGCATAACTCAGCTGTTCACCAAGAGCTATCCTCACCGAGCCAATCCTGCCCATTGATTTTCCCTGAGCTCCAATCTTGCACAGTTTCTGGATTGTTAAGACTTCCTTGACAATATATTCTTGCATTTTCCTGATGATTGATGTCAAGCAAGTTTGAAAAGCAGTGTTACACTTAACTTCCAATTGCTGGCACTATTTTAGAATGTAGGGATTTTGGAAAATCAAAACCAGTGCATATGCTGTCTCTGCAGCAACCTCTTAGACTCCCAGAATGAAGGCTGTAAGGTTCTGGGAATGTGTTGATTTTAAGCCTTTCCTTAAATGCCTGTAATATCAGCAGGGAATACTTATTAATTAGATTATGTTCCTTGCTATTTTTAGAGCTTTGGTCACTTTCTATTTATGCTATGTAATTTGCGATTTCCATTGAGAAGACAGACACAAAGTTCTCATACAATCACATAAGTGTTAAAATGCAGAAGGAGGCTATTCAACCCATTGTGCCTGCACCGGCTCATTAAATGAGCATCATTATCTAGTGCCAATCTCCCACTTTTAATCCATACTGTTGCACACTCCTTTTTTTTCCATAAAATCATCTGATGCCTCTTGAATGCTTTTATTGAAGCTGCCTCCATCACATTTCCAGACAGTGCCTCCTATACCCAAACTACTTGTTGAGTGACAAATCTTTTCCTCACTTCATCCTTGCTTCTTTTGCAGATCACTTTAAATCTATGTGTGCATGTTCTTGTTCCTCTTCACAAGTGGGAACAGTTTCTCCCTGTCACCTCTATTCAGTCCACTCATGGTTTCAAAAACCTTTATCAGATCTCTTCTTCGCCTTCTCTCAAAGGAGAACAGTCCCAACTTCTTCAATCTGTTATTACAACTGAAGTTTTCTCATCCCTGGAACCATTTTTGTAAGCCACTTCTGTCTTTCTTCAATGTATCTACATCCTTCCTATAATGTGGCACCCAGAACTGTACACAATACTCTAGCCGAGCCCTAACAAGTGTTTTATACAAGTTCAACATCGCCTAGATCTTGTAATCTATGCATCTTTTAATAAAGCTAAGGATATTGTATGTTTTACTTAATATTCTCTTAACCTACCTTACCACTTTAACTGATCTGTGCACACATACACCCAGGTCCCTCTGATCGCTGGCTCTACCATTTCCTTTTCCCTCAAGATAATTTATCCTATTTCTGCTGCGAAGGGACCACCATTTACTTTAGCTATTCACCTCCTTTCTTCTATTCTTATAAAAGCTTTTCATTCTCTTTTATCTTGAAATATTCCAAGCTGTTACTCTTAAATTCCGTTTTGTTTTCCCTTTTTCTGATCAACCTTTTTATAGCTGTTCCTGGTTTCTAAAATTTTCTTAATCCTCAGGGTTGCTACTAATCTTTGCAACATTAGAATCCTCTTTAAATTTCTTCTCAACGTGACTATTAAGCTACAGGTGGATCTCTCCTGCTTTTTTTTTCATGGATCCTATTTTGTATTGAAAATTTTGAACCATTTCTTTAAATGTTTCCCACTGATTAGTTAATGCCAAACCTTTTAGTCTATTTACTTAAATATTCTTTTAGCCTGCTGCCCCCTCATAATCATGCAATTGGCTTTCCTTAAGTTTGAGATATTTTTGTTTGGACTTGAGAATGTTGCTGTCAAACTTGACAGGGAAATTAGTTGTATAATGTCTACACGTAACTGAGCGAATATTTTACTGTGAGATTACTAATTAAATCTGCCTCATTATCCAATACTCTATGTGAAATAGCTCTGAGCTTGTTGGTTTAACAATGTTCAATTCCAGAAAACTGTTATGAAGGCAGTCTACAAGCACAAGTTGCAGACTACATTTTCCAATTTGATTTTTCCAAGTTCTTTCTTGACAATATGTTATACCTTGATATGTTAATCGCTGTATACCCATCTGCCTGCACAGGGAGATGCTTCTTGATATGTTCCCAAACAGTTCAGTTTACCTTCGGCAAATTTCTTCCAGATCTGAGCAGTCTGAGAGAGTCTGGTCCTTTTTGAAGACACTTGTTCCAGAATTCACTTTTGCGAATGAGGAACCTGCTGTAGCCAAAGTGCCTTCATCAGAATCAATACAAAAAGTTGGAAAGGAGAATGAAGATATAGTGGAAGTTGTCAGCGCCAAACCAGTTGAAAAAGTAATCAAAGGTAAAGTCAATGTATTTCTTTTCAAAATTACAAGTTGCCACTTGAATTAATTTGCTGAAATTTTGTACCATTGCCTATCTCCGAACCTGCCTCACCTACTTTTCTGAGATTCTTATTCATGCCTTTGTTATCTCTGATTGCAAGTATTGCAATTCTCTCCTGTTTAACCCTCTATAAACTTGAACTTATCTAAAACTCTGCTGCCTATTATCTTAGCCTGCATCAAGCACCAATTACTATCGCTCCTGTACTTGCTGACATAGATCACTTCCTAGTGCAGCAGCATCTTGTTCTCAATCTTATGTTCAAATCCTTACAACGGGCTGAATTTTATGCTCTTCCACCAGCAAGTTTAAAGGCAAAGGATCTCGCAAAATGCAGCAATATTCTTGCCCGCCGCTATCTAAAATTTCACAAAGGACTATGGAACATTGCATGGCTCACTGCTGTTGGTCCTATAGATGCCCTTCACAAAGAATCTCATGCTACTCATTTCACTGAATGAAATTTTACCCCCAGCAGGGGAAGGCCCATGACACTGCCCGAAGTCATTGGCCCAGCAGCTTTAGGCTTGTGTTAGGCAAAGGGGGATGAATACCTCCTTTATGTCCCATGAGAAGCACATCATATTTCCAATATCCTTCTTGCTGTTTACGATCCCTTTTTACTCTTAAATCCAGCAAACCGCACCCCATCTCTCTCAACCACCTCCCTCACACTGTTTCTCAGGATTCTACAAGTCTGAACCTACCAATATGCCAGATTTAGCTCTCATGGCTCCCAGACTGAGTTCCAAAGAGTCCTCCTTTTGAGGCAGTACATATGGTCCTGGCAGTGGCTAAGATTCAAACCTGCTGCTGCTAGGACTACAGAGCTGCTGGCCATGTGATTGGCCAGCAGCTCTTTAAGAAAGGACGTCCTCCCAAGATACAGATGGAATTCTCACCTTAAAGCGATTAATGCTGTTCCTAATGATAACCTGTTGAGGGGTGGCCATCAGGATAATGGGTGAGCTCTCCCTCCCTGATGTTTCAGACACAGGAGTAGAGGAGTGGAGATCACAAGGCCCCATGAAATTCAGCTTATTCTGTCACTCTTATGTATCTCACTAACTTTGTGTAGCCTTAGAAATCCCAGCATCCATCTCCTACCAAGATCTCTGCACTCCTCCAACTCTGGCCTCTTCTGCATTTCCAATTTTTATTGTTTCACTGTTGGCGGCCATTCTTTCATACTGAATGTGGGCTGTTGTTAAATTTGTCACATTACGTTTCTGAGAAATATCTTGGAATGATTTTGTTACATTGAAGCCTCTCTATAAATGCAGGAGATTGTTGATGCTTGTACATTCATAGTTTTATCAATTGTGCATGTAGTGCTGTGACACACAAATAGGTGCTCAAATGCACATCAGTGCAAATGCAGTTGCACCCTTTTTATTGCTTAGCTATAGCCAAATTGATTCTGTCCTTGAACCCTCTGAGATATCTTCTTTCTCCAACACTACAATGTTCTCTTTAACCAATACGAGTATGAGGTCAAGTACGTTCTCTTTAACATACTTGACCTCATCCTCACCAATCTGTCTGCCAAAAGATGCATCTATCCCTGACAGTATCAGCAAGAGGGACGACCACACCTTCCTTGTAGACTCAAAGTGCTATCTTCACATTGAGGATATCTTCTATTGTGTTGTGTAACAATATCACTGCGCTAAATGACTTCAAACAAATCGAGCATTTCAGGATTGGGCACCTATGAGGTGATGTGGGCCATCAGTAGAATGTTACTCAAAAACAATCTGCAAGAAAAAGCAGATGTGATGAGTCTGAAAGGCTTGCTCGTGCATAACATGCTTTGAGGAACATTTGTAGTTCATAAGTTATAAGGATCAGAGTACAATGTAATATCCCAGAGTGCCACATGTACAAAGGTACCTTAGCCTGGCTATTTTCTTGAGGTTATTCAACTTCTTACTGCACTGCAAAGGAATCCTGGAACTCAAAGAAGTGGCTATCATGGTCATAACCAACTCCCTTCACATACATATCCACTGCATTCTTGGAGGTTCTCTCTTTCCCTTTTGACCGGACCAACCTATCCAAATTGTTACAGAGATAAAAGGTACTGCAGATGCTGGAGAATCCGAGATAACAAGCGTGGGGCTGGATGAACACAGCAGGTCAAGCAGCATCATAGGAGCAGTTTCCTAACAATAGTTTCCTATTGTTCTGTGTTTTAATGTTCTGCTTCTTTCCTTTTATA
>JAHRHZ010000275.1:13326047-13411211 GCA_024137785.1 Ginglymostoma cirratum
AGCAGTTTCCTGCTCCTATGATGCTGCTTGACCTGCTGTGTTCATCCAGCCCCACGCTTGTTATCCAAATTGTTATCTATCTTTGCAAAGAGTGCATGCAGGCTGGTTCCATGACGTTTGTTGCTAGTTTCTTCAATCTGGCTCCAGTCCTTCTCTCTCAAGTTGGACACCTTCTTCTAGTGCTGCTCTTACTCCTCATCTATTCGGTAAAGATTTTATATCTAGTTACTGAACCATGACTACGTCACACTTGTTTGTCTCTCATCCAGCCCCATGACTAGCAGTCCATTCTAGGCATACTTTCAATGTATCTCAAGCCTCATCATGTGTCAATGTGCACTGTCTTGATTTACAGTAAGATAGACAGCCTGGTGAACAGGAAAAAAGTATGTATGTACTTTCAGTAACTGTCTAATATGCTTTTTTTTCAGAAAAAACAGAATCAAAAGATATTGGGAAGAAAAAGAATAAGGAAGCAGAATTCAGTAAAGAAAAAAGCAGAACAACAGTTCAACGACCAGCATCTATCTCTCAAATTACATCTCAATCTTTTACAGACAGTAAGTTATAGACCTGTTTAGTGGGCGCTGGGTGAGCACTTTCAATTTTTGCCCTTGGTCTGTCAGCTCTGCATTTCCTTGTTGGGACTACTGGGAGTCACTTTATCAACAACCTTCTTTAGTATTCTAATGTAGCAATGCTGTCTCCCCCGCATTAACAGCAACAAGTGGGAAATTCACCAAAAGAACTGATTAGTAAAAATGTTTTACCGCGGGCATTAGTTTTGATTTTTGTCAGAGCGAAAACAGCACCAATATATAACAATCCATGGTATATTTATCTTTATGTTTGTCATTGTATACTTTTACTTTACATGAATATATTTGAAATCAGTGCTTTTTTTTAACTACACGATGCATTTTCAGATTTTTTTTCTGTGACACTCAAGGTCTTTTTTATTTCAAAAATATACTTTATTCATAAAAATATCCTGTATATACACACATATTCACCAAAGCAGTTCGGTTTTGTATGGTAGGATGTGAAGAAACAAACAAACAATAGAGTTTGACTCTATCCAGCAAACAAACAAAAGCTATTTCCTACTAGTACAAGATCCCATTTACATAGAATCGAGACACTAGGAGAGTCCAATAACTGAACGGATCATTTAACTCCAGCAGAAAGACCTTATGTGGTAGTTTTCCCCCACCAAACCTTGGCGGCAGCCACCCTAAGTTTTAGTGCATCCCTCAGCACGTAGTCCTGGACATTGGAATGTGCCAGTCTGCAACATTTGATCAAGGTCAACTCCTTGCTGTGGAAGACCAACAGGTTTCAGGCAGACCGAAGAGTCTCTTTCACTGGGTTGGTGGTCCTCCAGACACAGACAATGTTTGGTCTCAGTGTTCATCCCGGAGAACAGAGTCCTGTGTCATGGGCTGCTCAGGACAAACCTTGACAAAAATGACTGCATCTGTCTCCAGACCTCCTCTACAAAGGTACATTCCAGCAGGAGATGTGTGACCCTCTCTGCCGTCCTGCAGCTGCTTCGAGAGCAGTGTGCAGTGGCGCAGAGAGTCCGGGCGTACATGAAGGATATCACTGGTAGTGCCCATCTCACCACTAGCTTGATGCTTCTTGGAAACTTTTAAGTGATGAGGCATTCTGCCAAATGACTTTGACAGTCTGGTCAGAGAACAACACGACAGGATCAAACCTCTCCTTTTTTTCTCAGGGTCTCGAGGAAACAACCACTTCCTGATGGACTTGTGGTCCAAGGTGTTCTTCTTTGCAAATTTCTCCATGAAGAACAAGTGATATGGAATGATCCAACTACTTGAAGCGTTTCGCGGTTACGAAGCCAGACTCATCCTTTGTAACACCAGGGATACTTAAAACCTCAGCACGAAGTGACACTTGCCGTTTGTGTACTTAGGGTCTACGCACAACCTGATGCAGCTGCACACAAAGTTCTATCAAGGTGAAGGCAGCATTGGGTACATTCTTTCCCCCCCTCCATTATCCAGTGCTTTGTACATGATGTCCCTGCAGACACAGTCCATCTTAGACCTCCAGGTGAAATGCAAGATGGTTTAGGTGACTGCAATGACACAGGTTCTGGGAATGTGCCAGCCTGTGCCACGTACATTAAAGAGAAAATGCCTGACACCAGATGACCAGATTTTTTTACCCACAATGGAGAGGGAGTAGCACATCCAGAAGCCCAGTTTATGCCTCAGCTTGGCAATACGCTCCTCCCAAAGTTTTGTGCATGCCTCAGTCCCTCCAGACCATATTCCCAGCACCTTCAGGTAATCTGTCCTGACGGTGAATGGGATAAAGGATCGGTTGGCCCATTTCTGAAAGAACATGGCCTCACTACTGCCTTGATTTACCTTGGCTCTCAAGGCCAGTTTGAACAGGTCGCAGACACTCATGGGTCAGCACACTGACAGCGGATCCAAGCAGAAAACAGCAACATCATCCACATACTGGGGGGCTTTGACCTACAGGCCTCCACTGCCTGAAATAGCCACCCCTCTCAGGCTCACATCCTTCCTGAGGAACACACAGCTGTCCCAAGCTTTAGTGCCTCCCTCAGCACATAGTCCTGGACCTTGGAATGTGCCAGTCTGGAACACGAGGTCAACTCCTCTGGAAAACCAACATGTTTCGGGCAAACCAAAGAGCATCTTTCACCAAGCTGATGGTCCTCCAGGCGCAGTCGATTTTTGTCTTGGTGTGCATCCTGGAGAGAGTGGGCAGCCCTGCCTGACTCCAGACCTCATCAAAAAGCCTTCTAATTCCCACCCGTTAATTCAGTCTGCATGAATGACGTTGTTGCAGAGCAGTCGGATCCAATTGCAGATTCCCTCCACAAAGCTCAGTTTGGAGAGCACGCCCCACATGAAAGTGTGCGATATCCAGTCGAAGGCCTTCTCCTGGTCCAGGCGATGAAACAGGCATCCACATGCCTGTCCTGCACTTAGGCAATTGTATCCATGAGGAACAAGAGGCTCCCAGAGATTGTCCTGCCCAGTATATCACAGGTTTGGCCTGGGTGAATCACCAATCCCAGAAGAGACTAGACCCATTTGGCGATGACCTTAGACAGGATTTTGTACTCTGCATTTTGCAGTGAAATTGGTCGCCAATTTCTAATTTCCTCCCTCTATCCCTTTTGCTTGTAGATGAGAGTGATGATACCTTTCCCTATGGACTTGCACATACAACCTGTATGACAGAAGCATACTGTCATACATCTCCAACAGGTCCTGGCTAATCAAGTCCCACAGAGCTGAATACAACTCATCCAGTAAGCCTTCGCTTTTATGGGTTTTATTCTTTTCTAAGGACTGGATAACTTTGGTCAGTTCATCCAGAGACAATGGCTGGTCCAGCCTCTCCCACATGCTGTCATTTGAGACCACCATGATTGACAACTGGGAGGCCACGCTGTCTGTGGGCTTTGTGTCATACAGTTTGGCATAAGAGGATTTGCTGATCCTCAGGATGTGATGGTATTACCAGGCCATCTTCTTTAGGCTGCTGAGCACAGGCCTCACCTTGTGCACCCTCTGGAAGAAGAAAAGTGAGCACATCTCATCCTGTCCCTCAGTGTGGTCCCTAGACTGGAAGATCATCTTGGAGGCCTCCAAGGTAAAGAGCAAGGCTTGTTGGCTTGTCACCTCCTGAAGATCCTCTGTGACATTGACCCCCATCGCCTGCAGTAGGAGTAGGTTCTGCATGCTTTTCTGGAGTTTGGACTGTTTTCCATCTCTCTCTCGCCTTCTGAACACCTTTGAGGATAAAGAATCTCTTGATGTTCTTCTTGACTATTTCCCACCAGTCTGTTGGAGTCTCAAAGACGGTCTTCACAGTTCTCCAACCTGTGCATTCCATTTTGAGCTCCTCAATGTTTTCTGGGGTCAATATTCAGCTTCCACGTTGCCTTGCTGGCCAGCGGTTGTCCTGTAGGTGACAGTCAGCCAGCAGGAAGTAGTGGTCAGAGAAGAACAGCAGCTTGACATTGGTGGACCTGACTGAGAACATTTGGGACACAAACAGGAAATCTATTCTTGAGCAGATAGACCTGTCTGGCCATGACCAGGTGTATCTAAACTACGCTCCATCTGCAGGGCTGATGAATACGTCGTGCAGATGGACGACTTTGCCTTTTCCTTCAGGAATCTGGTCATGGAATCCAGTTTGCATTTTTAGGTGTTTTTTTTTAATTCAATAAAATTCTTTCTTCATAAAACATATATTTGTATAGATATATAATAACAAACACAGTTCAATTCTGTACAGTAGCATTTCAAGGAGACAAACATTGGAGTTTGACTCTATCCAAACAAACCAAAGACGGGGAACAGACCATAGAGCACAGAGTCTTGAATCACGGAGCTGCTTGGGATGAACTTCGACAAAAACCACTGTGTCTTTCTCCAGACTTCCCTTCCCCCAACAGGAGATGTGTGACAGTCTCAACCCCCATGCAGTTGCTTTGAGGGCAGCGTGTGGTGGCGCAGACCGACTGGGTGTACGTGAAGGACCTCACAGGTAGTGCCCTTCTCACCACCAGCCAATGCAAAGGTGGCCTTGACATGTTGACAACTATTACCTGCACTGCTTTTGCTGCACTATCCAGACTCACTCCCTTTCAATCACTGTGTGGCCAAAGAGACCCCAGTTCTCTCTTGCTGTTTTGCTTTTGAACTGCCCCTGATTTTCTTTCCCTCCATTTGTCTACACCACAGAATTGACACTGATTTGCTCTCTCCCATTTCCTGAGCTATTTTGGTGATTTTGATTCCCTTTCTCACAGTCAGAATTAGTTGAAGATGTGAATGACATGTACATGTACATTGAAAAGGAAAATTGTGCAGGGCAGCAAAGAAAGAGGAAAGGACTAGGTATAATTGGATAGCTCTTTCAAAGAGTTGACACTGGCATAATTAATTGAATAACCATCCTGAATGATACTATGATTCAAAGTAATTTTGAAATACAGTCACTATTGTAATATAAGAAATGAAAACTAAGTGCTCCCCTGTAGTTTGTATAATCAAGTAATGTTTTTATGTTAATAAAACAAAGAACTGCGGATGTTGGAGGTCTGAAATAAATAAAAACAGAACTTGCTGGAGAAACTCAGAAACCAGTTCTGAAGAATAGTCACCCGACTCAAAAAGTTAACTGTGTTTTCTGTCCACAGATGCTGCCAGAAATTTTTGTTTTTGAATGTTTTTCTGTTCTCTGTGCTATAGGTCTTCCTTCACCAGTGATGCCACAAATGATGATCTATGCTACCTACGTCCCACTACAGCTGTCAGAAAAGAAGATTTCTTTACTTGGACAAATGGTAATATAAGTTGCATGCACTGTTTTACAAGTCGTTTACATGACATTTTATTCCTGTCTGCTGCTTTGGTAATAAAACTATAGATCAAATGAATAGCACCACATTAGATTTAAAAGAAGGAGCTTGCAGTCAGTGAACTTTCTTGACCTCAAAAGATACCAAAGTACTTTACAGCCAATTTAATATTTTTGAAGTGTTTTCACTGTTGTAATGTAGCAAATGTGACAGCTAATTCATTGAACACAGGAAGTTCTCATAAACAGCAATGTGATAATGAACAGATAATCTGTTGTGAAATTATTGCTTGAAGATAAGTATTGTCAAGATGTGGAAGAATACCAATATTCCACTTTTATAGGAAAATAGCAATTAGGAGCAGGAGTAGGCAATTCAGTCCTTTGAGCCCACTCCGCCATTTAACATGGTCATGGCTAATCTTATCTCAACTCCACTTTCCTGCCTGCTCCCCATACCCCTTTGTCCTGTTTTTCATCAGAAACGTATCTATTTCTTTCTTGAATTTGTTGATTGATTCTGACTCCACTGCACTCTGGGGCAGTGAGTTCCACAGATTCACAGCCCTCTGAGAGAAGTAGTTTCTCCTCAACTCAGTTTTGAATCTACCTGCTCTCACTCTTTGTCAATGTCCTTTTGTTCGAGACTGTCCCACAAGGGGGAGCATCTGTTCAACGTCCACCTTATCAATCCCCTTTATCATTTTCTGTACCTAAATCATATCCCCCTCATTCTTCTGAACTCCAGCAAGTACTAGCCAAAGCTATTCAACCACTCCTCGTATGACAGCCCTTTCATTCCTGGAATTGACCTGGCGAACTTCCTCTGAGCTGCTATCAGTGCTACCACATCTTCCCTCAAATAAGTAGACCAAATCTGGAGAGTATTCTAGATGTGGTCTCATCAACACCTTATGTAATTGTAACAACACTTTACTTTTATAATCCAGTCCTTTTGCAATAAATGCCAGGATCCATTTATCTTTCTTATTATATGCTGCAGCTGTATATCCACTTACTGCAATTCATGCACAAAGATGCCCAGATCCCTCTGGGTTGATATACTTTGAATCTACTTCCCATATCTCTGGTCTGTTACCCATGCCACGTGCTGGCGAGGCGAGGAATAGGGAGAGAGAGCAGTTGAACACGTGGCTACACAGATGGTGCAGGAGGGAGGGATTCAGATACCTGGATAATGGGAGCTCATTCTGGGGTAGGTGGGACCTCTACAAACGGGATGGTCTACACCGGAACTAGATGGGTACCGATATCCTGGGGGGGAAATTTGCTAATGCTCTCCGGGAGGGTTTAAACTAATTCAGCCGGGGAGTGGGAACCTGAATTATAGCTCCAGTGAACAGGAGGTTGAGAGTAGCGAGGTCATGAATAAGGTTTCAAGGTCGCAGGATTGTACCGGCAGGCAGGAAGGTGGTTTGAAGTGTGTCTACTTCAATGCCAGGAGCATCCGGAATAAGGTGGGTGAACTTGCAGCATGGGTTGGTACCTGGGACTTTGATGTTGTGGCCATTTCGGAGACATGGATAGAGCAGGGACAGGAATGGTTGTTGCAGGTTCCGGTGTTTAGCTGTTTCAGTAAGATCAGGGAGGGTGGTAAAAGAGGGGGAGGTGTGGCACTGTTAGTCAAGGACAGTATTACGGTGGCAGAAAGGACGTTTGATGAGGACTCGTCTACTAAGGTAGTATGCGCTGAGGTTAGAAACAAGAAAGGAGAGGTCACCCTGTTGGGAGTTTTCTACAGGTCTCCGAAAAGTTCCAGAGAGGTAGAGGAAAGGATTGCAAAGATGATTCTGGATAGGAGTGAAAGTAACAGGGTAGTTGTTTTGGGGACTTTAACTTTCCAAATATTGACTGGAAACGCTATAGTTCGAGTACTTTAGATGGGTCAGTTTTTGTCCAATGTGTGCAGGAGGGTTTCCTGACACAGTATGTAGATAGGTCAACAAGTGGCGAGGCAACATTGGATTTGGTACTGGGTAATGAACCAGGCCAGGTGTTAGAATTGGAAGTAGGTGAGCACTTCGGTGGTAGTGACCACAATTCGGTTATGTTTACTTTAGTGATGGAAAGGGATAGGTATATATCACAGGCAAGGGTTATAGCTGGGGGAAAGGCAATTATGAGGCAATTAGGCAAGATTTAGGATGCATAGGATGGGGAAGGAAACTGCAAGGGCTGAGCACAATTGAAATGTGGAGCTTGTTCAAGGAACAGCTACTGCGTGTCCTTGATAAATATGTACCTGTCAGGCAGGGAGAAAGTGGTCGAGCGAGGGAACCATGGTTTACTAAAGAAGTTGAATCGCTTGTCAAGAGGAAGAAGGAGGCTTATGTAAAGATGAGGCGTGAAGGCTCAGTTAGGGCGCTTGAGAGTTACAAGTTCGCCAGGAAGGACCTAAAGAGAGAGCTAAGAATAGCCAGGAGGGGACATGAGAAGTCTTTGGCAAGTAGGATCAAGGAAAACCCTAAAGCTTTCTATAGGTACGTCAGGAACAAAAGAATGACTAGAGTAAGATTAGGGCCAGTCAAGGACAGTAGTGGGAAGTTGTGCGTGGAGTCCGAAGAGATAGGAGAGGCGCTAAATGAATATTTTTCGTCAGTATTCACACATGAAAAAGACAATGTTGTCGAGGAGAATGCTGAGATACAGGCTATTAGACTAGATGGGATTGAGGTTCACAATGAGAGGTGTTAGCAATTCTGGAAAGTGTGAATAAAGATAAGTCCCCTGGGCCGGATGGGATTTATCCTAGAATTCTCTGGGAAGCTAGGGAGGAGATTGCAGAGCCTTTGGCTTTGATCTTTATGTCGTCATTGTCTACAGGAATAGTTCCAGAAGACTGGAGGATAGCAAATGTTGTCCCCTTGTTCAAGAAGGGGAGTAGAAACAACCCTGGTAATTGTAGACCAGTGAGCCTTACTTCGGTTGTGGGTAAAGTGTTGGAAAGGATTATAAGAGATAGGCTTTATAATCATCTAGAAAGGAATAATTTGATTAGGGATAGTCAACACGGTTTTGTGAAGGGTAGGTCGTGCCTCACAAACCTTATTGAGTTCTTTGAGAAGGTGACCAAACTGGTGGATGAGGGTAAAGCGGTTGATGTGGTGTATATGGATTTCAGTAAAGCGTTTGATAAGGTTCCCCACGGTAGGCTATTGCAGAAAATATGGAGGCATGGGATTGAGGGTGATTTAGTGGTTTGGATCAGAAATTGGCTAGCTGTAAGAAGACAGAGGGTGGTGGTTGATGGGAAATGTTCATCCTGGAGTTCAGTTACTAGTGGTGTACCGCAAGGATCTGTTTTAGGGCCACTTCTGTTTGTCATTTTTATAAATGACCTGGATGAGGGCGTGGAAGGATGGGTTAGTAAATTTGCGGATGACACTAAAGTCGGTGGAGTTGTGGATAGTGCAGAAGGATGTTGAAGGTTACAGAGGGACATAGATAAGCTGCAGAGCTGGGCTGAGAGGTGGCAAATGGGGTTTAATGCGAAAAAGTGTGAGGTGATTCACTTTGGAAGGAGTAACAGGAATACAGAGTACAGGGCTAATGGTAAGATTCTTGGTAGTGTGGATGAGCAGATCTCAGTGTCCATGTGCATAGATCCCTGAAAGTTGACGCCCAGGTTGATAGGGTTGATAGGAAGGCATATGGTGTGTTAGGTTTTATTGATAGAGGGATTGAGTTTCGGAGCCATGAGGTCATGTTGCAGCTGTACAAAACTCTGGTGCGGCCGCACTTGGAGTATTGCATGCAGTTCTGGTTGCCGCATTATAGGAAGGATGTGGAAGCATTGGAACGGGTGCAGAGGAGATTTACCAGGTATGCCTGATATGGAGGGAAGGTCTTATGAGGAAAGGCTGAGGGACTTGAGGCTGTTTTCGTTAGAGAGAAGAAGGTTAAGAAGGTTAATAGAGACATACAAGATGATCAGAGGATTAGATAGGGTGGACAGTGAGAGCCTTTTACCACGGATGGTGATGGCTAGCACAAGGGGACATAGCTTTAAATTGAAGGGTGATAGATATAGGACAGATGTCAGAGGTAGGTTCTTTACTCAGAGAGTAGTAAAGGTGTGGAATGCCCTGCCTGCAGCAGTAGTAGACTTGCCAACTTTAAGGGCATTTAAATGGTCATCGGATAAACATATGGATGATAAGGGAATCGTGTCGGTTAGATGGGCTTCAGATTGGTTTCACAGGTCGGCGCAACATTGAGGGCCAAAGGGCCTGTACTGTGCAGTAATGTTCTATGTTCTATGTTCTATAATTTGCCCATTTACTTTTCCAGCCAAAATGGAAAACATCACACTTATCCACATTAAACGCCATCTGCCAGATTCTGGCTGATTCTCCCTAGTTTATCAATATTCATCTGTAAACTCTTTATCTCCTCATCATTCCTGCTTTCCCATCTATTTTAATATCATCCACGAACTTTGCTATGTTACACCCAGTCCCTGCTTTCAGATCACTTATATAGATTGTAAATCGTTGAGGTCTAAGAATTGAACCCTTTGGTGCCCCACTAGTTACAGTTTGCCATCCAGAGAAGGACCCATTTATCCCAACCCTCTACATTCTGTAAGTCAGCCAATCCTCTATCCAATTCCTTAATTCCCTGGGATCTAACCTTCTGGATCAGACTTTTATGTGGCACCTTGTCTGCAGGAAGTCTAGATATACCACATCCACCAGTTTGCCATTATTCACCTCGCTGGTTATATTCTTCAAGAACTCCAAAAAGTTTGTCAAGCAGGACTTTGCCTTCATGAAACTGTGCTGACACTGTTGAATTGAGCTTTGTTGTTCCAAGTGTTCCGTTATCTCTTTCTTTATAACTGACGCTAGCAACTTCCCTACTACAGAGATCAAACTAACTGGCCTCCAGTTTCCCACTTTTATCTATCTTCTTTTTTGAATAAGTGTATCACATCAGCATCTTTTTAATCCACTGGTACCTTTCCAGAATCCAGGGAATTTTGGAAAATCGTAACTAATGCATCCACCAACTCTGCTGCTACCTCCTTTAATACCCTAGAGTGCAAGCCATCAAGATCCGGGAACTTATCTGCTTTTAATCCCATCATTTTATTTAATACCTTCTCTCTAGTTATAGTAACTTCAACAAGTTCCTCTGCAGTAACAGAAGTTTTATGAAATAAATTATTATCTGTCATTGTGAAAACAGAGACAAAATATTGGTTTAGTGCCTCTGCCATTTCTGAGTTTCCTATTATTACCTTGCCATTTTCATCCTCTAAAGGACCAACATTTACTTTCACTATTTTCTTCCTTTTCATATACTTATAGTAGCATTTGATATGAGCGCTTATATTTTCTGCTAGTTTCCTTCCGTAGTTCATCTTAGCTCTTTTGAAAACCGAAAGAACTGCGGATGCTGTAAATCAGGAATAAAAGCAGAAGTTGCAGGGAAAGCTCAGCAGGTCTGGCAGAATCTGTGAAGAAAAAATCAGAGTTAATGTTTTGGGTCCAGTGAGCCTTCCTCAGAACTGAGGAAGGGTCACCGGACCTAAAACGTTAACTCTGATTTTTTCTTCATGATGCTGCCTGACCTGCTGAGCTTTACCAGCAATTTCTGTTTTTGTTAGCTCTTTTGATTTTGTTTTTAGTCACCCTTTGCTGATGTTTAAAGTTCTCCCAATCCTCCAATTTGGCATTAACATTTACAGTATGATACGTCCTAGTTTTTGCCTTTATATTATCCTTGACTTCCTTGTTAAGCCATGGATGATTTTTCACCTTTTTATAATTCCTTTTCACCCCAGGAATATACTTTAGTTGAGAAGGGTTTAGTATCTCCCTAAGCAAGTGCCACTGTTCTTCAACCGTCCTGCCCTTTAAAATATTTGCCCAGTCGACTTGGGCCAAGTTGTTCCTCAGTCCTCTATAATAACCTTTGCCCAATGCCAAAATTCTCGTATGCAACTCCTGTTAGTTCTTTTAATCTGAGTTTAAAACTCTAGCATGTTGTGGTCACTCCTTTGAAGAGGATCCTTAATTACAAGACCATTTGTCAATCCTTCCTCAATACATCATACCAAATCGAAACTAGCCAAAAGAAACGAATTTCAAAAAATATCTCTTGATCTGGGCACTACTACCTCCAGTGAGAGTGTCAACATAGATTCTCAGAATTCAGGTCAGATGATATATAGGATAGTAGAGAGAAAGGATCTTGGCTCAGAAGATCAAGAACTAGAAATAATACGATTGGAGATCAAGAATAATAAAGATCAGGAAACGTCATGGGTGTAGTTTATATAGTCCCGAACAACGGTTATTATGGAACATTAAGCAAGAAGTAATTGGTTCCCTAGAGCTAGTGACATCAGAAATTATCCTGGGGAATGAGGAAATGGCAGAAATATAGAATAAGTATTTTGTATCCACTCCTATTTCTTTGTTTATTCTTGAAATTTCAAAGACTGTAATATATACAACCACACCCATCTCATGTGTTTTTTCTTGGTTCAGTGACTTTATATGGTTTGCTGCAAATTTCAGGCTGATTCCTCAGAGAAGTTGCGACACTATGGACTTTCTCATGCACATAGCCATCCAGTGATGGTTACAAGGACTAGGTCCTGTCCCCTCATAAACCCTCCAGAAGTAACACCAATTCCACGATGGAAGCTCATCCGACCACGAAATCGTGCTCTTCCAATAGCTGATCCAAAAGGTATTGTTATTTTAAGTTTGGCAATTGTTATGATCCCCGAACGGATCCTAAAACTGAAATAACGAAATTTAGTGAACAATCCTCAAATAAAGAAATCACTAACAAGGTTTTAACTTTTGTAACTTTTGAATATGAAAAGTGCTGATCAATCTCAAATTACTCTGGAAAGGCAAAATACCTCAAAAATTTGAATAGTTGATTAACCAAGTCATTTCATGCGTTTTTAAACTGTGGCAACACAACTGCTATCTTCCACAAGCAGGACACTGCTGTCAGTCCAAAACGTTGTTTTTCCTATATGACAAATAAACCATGTTGCATCTGAATTTCAGTGTCAGCATGATGCCAGTATGCAATCTGTAGGTTTCAGTAATTGGCTGATCAACTCAAAAAGCATGTAACGTTTGTATTTTGCTATGAACAAAGGGGTACCATGGTAGTATCCCTACATCAGAGTCAGGAGGCTGGATTTGAGTCCTTCCAGCTCCAGAACAGGTAGATTAGAAAATATCTACAGGCAGTATTCAACCAGTCCCATTTGCCAAACCCAAAACAAAACATCTGCTTTTAGATGTGATTCCATTGACTGTGCAGCATTTGCTGAGCAAACCTGATCATGCCAGTATAAGCAACCAATTTAATAGAATCACTTGAGCTCACAACATGGCTTGCTGGAAGTATCATACATTCATGTGCAGGGACCCATTTTCTGCAAACAAACCAATATATTACAGCCTTGACTTGGAGAAGCAATAGTACCCCATCACTGTCACCATGGCAAGGCCTTGGCCAATCAGAGTCAAATTACCAACCAGTCAGCAGTTTTTTATCCTGAAGTATAAATTGCTGTAACCATTTAAAACTTGGCCTTCTTTCATTTGTCCTGCGAGTGCAGAAGTGTGAAACTTTAGCAACCGGTCTACTTTTTCAGCAATGTTTAATTTCTTTACTCCCAACTGACTGTTCACGCATTGTTCCTTGCTGACATTCAATTGGCAGAATTACTTCCCGAAGACCCTGAGCAAAAATGACCTCCTGCTGAGAGCTCTTCCCCCATCTTCTGTCTCATCCTTCTTCCAGCAGCTTGTTTACTTTGTGTGGGTTCTACTCATCCTGTTAAGCATGTTGTACATGAAGTGAATAACTATTAGTGTACCCATGTCTGAAAAGAAACTGATTTGTGCAGAATCCTTTAAGTCTGCAACAAGTCGTTCAGTGCCTGCCACTCCAATCCTTGCAGATTTTTGCAACGTGAAAAAAAATTGTAGAAAGCACAATCGTAGCCATAGCTAGTAGAAATGAATCAACAAAGTCATTGATTTCCATCAGTGGCCTTCATGCAGTCTTTCTTGCTATTGAATGTGTGTCTAGCTGTGTGAGATTAACAAAGGGTGCCAGCTGCAGCACTGAGCTGTAAAGTAGCATCACCAGCAGTATTACGCACTGATTGGTGTCATGAACTTTATACCCAGCATACTTCCATTGGATTTTAGCTGCATGTCATCAAAATTACAATTCGAAAAGCAAGGAGGAGCTCCAAAGTTAACTTATTAACTAATATAACATTAAACAGCAAATTATACTACAGGTGCGTGCATAATAAAAGAAAAAGCAGGATACACAGAGGGCCACTGAGGATACATAAAAAAGACTTGCAAGTAATTTTGAATAGTTGCTTTACCTCAATATTAATCCGGAAGACTGACAAAGTGAACATGACCTTACATGAAATGATCAAAAAGATTAAAATTCATTTTTTCTTCTTTATTGCTTCTTGATATTTCAGTATTCCCACCCCTAGTTTCTCTAGTACAATCACATGGCTGCCTTTGCGATTTAAGAGTCAAGGCCGGTTTGTGTTTGGAATCATGTTATCACAGACAGGATAAAGAGCATAGGTTTTTTCCCTTAAAAAAATTAATAAACTATGTAGGTTTTTACAAAAATCAGATGCTTTCATGGTAACTTCTAATGATCGCATTTTTTAATCTCCAGAATTTTAAAAGTAATGCAAATTCTGACATGCTGTAGTCGTATTTGAACTTGGGAGTATGAACCCACTAACATTATTGCTATGCCACCATGTAATACCTGTTCCTACATTATTTGAAAATACTGTCAAAATTGCGCTGTGGTTATTCACCACTTTCTCCTGGATAATTCTGGCAGCTCTGTAGCAGCTTATTACACAATAGAAATGGGGTTTTTTTCACTTTAATACGTTGCATGGGCAATGATGAGAGAGAACTGAAACTCCAATTCCGCTCCCATACTTGTCAATCAGTGTGTTTTTCAATAGAAAAGATGTGTGTCTTTCTAAAGGCCTGAGTGTATAATCAATATGAACCACCAGCAGTAAGCTTTTGTCTGTTTAAAGAGAATTATTCATTCACATGTTCATCTCACTCACACACACACAATAAGCATGCTGTAAAAAGAGATGGTGCCCTTCTACAATGTAGAAAGAAAGAAATAGTTTTAAGTCATGTGATTGATCTAGCTCTGTGCAGGCCCAGGGAAGAAAAGGTTCTTTTCCACACTTGAAGTGTATCTGGATGAATTCAATAACCAAAGTTGTGTATCAAAAGGTTTAAAGTAAAAAGTAAAAATAGAGATGTAAGTGGAAATTTTTTTAAAACGGTGTACTAAGTGCCTGGAATGTGCTGCCAGAGGAGATGATAGAAGCAGATACAACAGCAACATTTAAGAGGCATTTTGACAGATATACTAATAAGCAGGGATAGAGGGATGCAGGCCACATGGAGGCAAAAGGTTTTTGGTTTAGAAAGGCATCATGTGACAGCACAGACTTGGTGGGCCAAAGGGCCTGTTCTGTCCTGTGCTGTTCTTTGTTATTACAGGATTCCTCCGAAGAGATCAATTTTCAGCAGGTCATAAAGTTAGTTGTGTGCAGTCTTCTTACAAGGAGATCAGTTTTCTGAACTGGTGGACTTGAAAGTGACCATACTTGGAGATTTTACTATGTGGCAGTCTTCAGTTTTAAGGCATGGCTGCTGAAGCTGTTTCCTGTTGTGTTGTGTGCAGATTGACTGGTGCTAAGACTAATTAAGACTGGTTATCTGAGGGAGATAGCAAGAACTGCAGATGCTGGAGTCAGAGACAACACAGTGTGGAGCTGGAGGAACACAGCAGGTCAGGCAGCATCAGAGGAACAGGAAAGTCGACATTTTGGGTCAGGACCCTTCTTCAGAACTTCAACTTTCCTACTCCTCTGACGTCAACTTTCCTACTCCTCTGATGCTGCCTGACCTGCTGTGTTTCTCCAGCTCCATACTGTTGGGAGTGTTGTCTCTGGTTATCTGAAGTCATTTTTGATCAAGTGACCAATACTTCAATTGTCCAGAATGATTTGGAAGTTCAGGACGTTGCTACACAACAGGGTGAGGGATGGTGGTCATTCACGCTTCCTTATGGTTTAATTGGTTTCTTTACAGCTCCCTTTGTTACATTTCGAGCTCAGACACAGTGAGTCCTAGGAATCCATAGACTTTGAGTTTTGTCTTGGTCTGTCCACTCAAAGGAAGCATTGCACCCATGATTGTTCAACAAGAAACTTTCCAGAGGCCTAATCATTCTGAGTTTCTGCATAAATTGCAAAAGAGACCTGATCTGCCGTAGCTGTTTTGGCAGCCTTTTAAAATCCATCTAAAAATGAAAAGGCAATTCCAGAACAGTCTATTTTTAAAGTTATGAAAATGTAATGCCTTTACTGAGCATTTTGATACATGGAAATCTAATTTCTAGACCAGATTGCTACAGGTGCGTGCCAAATAATTTTCATAACATTTTCTCACACTAGTCAAGTCCTCCTCTTCAACCATCTGATAAAAGTAACAGACATACTTCTTCTTAGCAGAGCCCAAAGTGAAGAAGCCTGATCAATTTATTGAAATCTCAAGTCCATTGCTTAACTACAAGATAGACACTACAGTCATGCCACCCGAGAGGTGAGTATAGCCACTGAAGGCAAATTTGTTTTATTTCACCACTATTTCGTATTAGCAAGAAATTACTTCCCCAAAATATGGTGCCTTTTTTGTGTTTAACAGCAGACACAGACATACGATTATTACTGTCTGATAAAATTCCTGTGTAGTCCCTTGGGATGTTTTACTCTGCTAATGGTTTTACATAAATTCATGTTATTAGGTACAATTTAATTGAAGTGATGTAGGTTCAGCCTGCCAGGTGGTGAACTGGTGGGAACCCCACATTATTTTGATGAGGAGGCCAACTGCATTCAGTACCTGACAGGCACCTAGCCAACATTCAGGAACTCAGGATCTCAGGTGAAAAAAAATCTAATCCCTCAGGATAGCAGAACTGCAGATGCTGGAATTCAGAGATAACACAGTGTGGAGCTGGAGGAACACAGCAAGCCAGACAGTATCAGAGGAGTAGGAAAGTTGACGTTTCAGGTCAGGACCCTTCTTCAGAAATGGGGAGGTGGAAGGGAGCTCAGAAATAAATAGAAAGGAGGGGTGGGGCTGGGGAAGGTAGGTGGGATGGTGATAGGTGAGTGCAGGTAGGGAATGGTGGGGATTGGTCAGTGAGGTGGGAGGGGCGGATAGGTGGGAGAGAAGATGGACAGGTTGTGTCAGGTCAAGGAGGCGAGGATAAGAGGCTGGGGTGGGGAGATTTTAAACCTGGTGAAATCCACATTTAGACCATCGGGTTGTAGGCTCCCAAGGCGGAATATGAGTTGCTGCTCCTCCAGTTTGTGGGCGGCATCATTGTAACACTGGAGGAGGCCCAGGATGGACATGTCACCCAGGGAGTGAGAGGGGGGAATTTTAAAATGGTTTACAAGGTGTTGTCATTTGTCATGTACAGAGTGCAGATGCTCTACAAAATGGTCTCCGAGCCTCCGCTTGGTCTCACCAATTTAGAAGAGGCCACATTGGGAGCAGCGGATGCAGTAGACCAAGTTGACGGATGTGCAGGTGAACCCCTGTCTAATGTGGAAGATCTGTTTTGTGCCTTGAATGGAGGTGAGGAGGGAGGTGTAGGGGCAGGTGTAGCACTTACTGCAGTTGCAGGGAAAGGTGCTGGGAGTTGTGGGATTAGTGGAGCGGGTGATGGAATCGCAGAGCGATGGGTCCCTATGCAATGCAGATAGGGGTGGGGAGAGAAATATCTCTGGTTGTGGGATCGGATTGTAGGTGGCGGAAGTGACGGAGAATGATACGTTGGATGCGGAGGTTGTTGGGGTGGTAAGTGAGTACAAGGGGGATTCTGTCTTTATTTTTGTTGGGGAGGCGGGGATATGAGGGCAGAGGCACGGGAAATGCAAGAGATACGGTTGAGGGCATTTTTGATCACTAGAGTTACCTGACCGTAACTCAAGTCACGGTCCTTGAAATAGGAGGACATCTGGGATGTGCAGGAGTGGAACTCCTCATCTTGGGAGCAGATGCGGCAGAGGCAGAGGAATTGGGAATAGGGGACTGCATTCCTGCAGAAAGGTGGGTGAGAGGAGGTGTAGTCCAGGTAACTGTGGGAGTTGGTGGGCTTGAAATAGATGTCAGTTTCAAGGCGGTCACCAGAGATGGAGATAGAGAGGTCCAGGAAGGAGAGGGAGGTATCAGAAATAGTCCAGGGAAATTTGAGGTAGGGGTGAAAGATGTTAGTAAAGTTGATGAACTGTTGAAGCTCCCCGTGGAAGCACGAGGCAGCACCAATACAGTCATCAATGTAGCGGAGGAAGAGATGGGGAATAGTGCCAGTTTAGCAGTAGAAGAGGGACTGTTCCACGTAGAGGCAGGCATAGCTTGGGCCCGTGCGGGTGCCCATGACCACCCCTTTAGTCTGTAGGAATTTGGAGGAGTTAAAGGAAGAGTTGTTAAGGGTAAGGATGAGTTCAGTTAAGTGGATGACGGTGTTGGTGGAGGGGGCTGGTTGGGCCTGCATGAGAGGAAGAAGTGAAGGGTTTGTAGGCCATCCGCGTGGGGGATACAGGTGTACAGGGATTGGATGTCCATAGTGAAGATGAGCTGTTGAGGGCCAGGGAATTGGAAGTCTTGGAGGAGGTGGAGGACGTGGGTGGTTTCCCGGACGTAGGCCTGAACAATCTGTCCATCTTCTCTCCCACCTATCCGCCCCTCCCACCTCACTGACTGATCCCCACCACTCCCTACTTGCACTCACCTGTCACCATCCCACCTACCTTACCCAGCCCCACTTCCTCTCTCTATTTATTTCTGAGTTCCCTTCCTCACCCCATTTCTGAAGAAGAGTCTGAACCCGAAACATCAACTTTCCTGCTCCTCTGATGCTGCCTAGCCTGCTGTGTTCCTCCTGGTCCACACTGTGTTACCTCCAATTCCTCTGAGCTGCTGACCTGTCTGAGATTGGCAGTTCTGCATTGCCAATTGTACCACCACTAGGAACATCGGCTACTGTTGATAGTACTTCAAGACCTTCCCCAAGGGCCATTGTCAGATTCCGGCAATCAGGAAATGAGGCTGGTGTAATAAGGAAGTCAGGAGGGTTGGAAGTGATCGCAAGGTGGGTGGATTTCAGTAGCCAGCATCATGTCTTATTGCCACATTCCTCAATGGAGCACCAAGTGACTTTGAAAGAGCTTGAGAGGCCTTTGACAAACCTGATAGAATTTGCCTGGTAACCTTTAGGAGATATGGGAAAGCAATGCTCCTCACATTTTTCCCTGAATCATCTCTAGATTCCATTGGTCCCAGGGATATATGCTATCAATTGGTTCGATAATGAGCCTAAATGACATCCCACTACCAGCATGTTTCTCCCATAGGCCCCTTCTGGCTTCCAACTTGATTGTAGGATGTTTACCCACTGCAGGAGACGGACGTATAGCCTCCCCCATGATTAAGCAGATCTGGCTGCCATGTCTGTTGTGTGACTGCATGAATTATAAATGATCATGTTGTAAACTGCTAGTCTCATAATACCATAATTAAATATTTCTTGAACAGAAAGTCTGGTCAATTGGGTTGTGACTTGTAAAATCAATCACTTCTGGATCAATAATCTTTCTTTTACATACCTAATGGATATCTAGAATCAATTGTATTGTTTCCAAGTATCTTATTTCCCTTCACCAGAAATGACCAACCACCCTTGGTTAAAAAAGCTGTGATCACCAGCTTGACAGCTGTCAGTGAAAATGATGAGACACTCGATCTGAATGATGCTGAAGAACAAAAGGTTCTGGAGTCACCTTTCCCTGCAGAGGTAAAATGATCTGACCTCAGAACTACTGGAAATTAATTTGTTTAGCTCTGAACGAAAAGATTTCTAATTACACACTCAAAAACAAAGACAGAAAAACTCAGCAGGTCTGGCAGCATCTGGAGAGAAATCAGAGTTAATGTTTCAGGTCCAGTGACCCTTCTTCAGAACTGATGGTAGCTAGGAAATGGTTGATATTTATGCAGAAGATGGGGTGGGGGTGGGATTTGATTTGATTTATTATTTTCAGATGTACTGAGATACTGTGAAAAGTATTGTATTACATGCTAATCAGAGAAATCATGCCTTACATAAGTACATTGGGGTAATAGAACAGAATGGAGACTATATTGTTACAGCTACAAGAAAAGGTGCAGAGAAAGATCAACTCTAATGCATGAAAGGTCTGTTCATAAATCTGATAACGGCGATGAAGAAGCTGTTCTTGAATCTATTGGAATGTGTTTTCAAACTTTTGCATTTGCTGCTTGATGGAAGAGGGTGGAAGACAGTATAACCAGGGTGGGAGGAGCCTTTGATTATGTTGGCTTCCTTCCTGAGGCAGCAGGAATTGTAGACAGAGTCAATGGAAGGAAGGCTGGTTTTCTTGATTCACTGGGCTGCGTTCACAACTCTGTAATTTCTTGTGGTCTTTGACAGAGCTGTTGCCATACCAAGTTGTGGTACATCAGGATAGGATACTTTCTATGATGCATCAATAAAAATTGTTAAGAGTCATTGTGGACATGCCAAATTTCCTGAGTCTTCTGAGGAAGTAGAGGCATTGGTGTGCTTTCCTGGCTGTAGCGTCAATGTGGATGGACCAGGATAGATTGTTGGTGATATTTACTCCTAAGAACATGAAGCTCTTGAACACCTCCACCTCAGCATCATTCATACAGTGGTATGTCCTCCATTCAGCTGCCCGACGGTGATGACCAGCTACTTCGTTTTGCTGACATTGAGGGAGAGGTTGTTGTCTTTACACCATGTAATTAAGCGCTCCATCTCTTTCCTGTACTCTGTCTCTTTGTTGTTTGAGATCCAACCTGCCATGGTGGTGTCATCAGCAAATTTGTAAATGGAGTTAGAGCTGAATTTGGCCACACAGTTGTGAGTGTATAAGGAATATAGTTAGGGGCTGAGTACACAGCCTTGCGGGGCACCAGTGTTAAGGATTATTGTGAAGCAGGTGTTGTCTCCTATCTTTACTGAATGCGGTCTGCAGGTCAGGAAGTCAAGGGTACAGATGCAGAGGGGGAAGCAGAGTCTGATGTAGGTATCATTGTTATCCAGATGTTCCAGGGATGCGTTTGGGGCCAGGGAGATGGCATCTGCCATGGACCTATTGCAAGGATAGGTGAATTGTAGTGGATCAAGGCAATCTCAGAGGCTGGAGTTCATGTGTGTCATTAGTGAGCTCTCGAAGCACTTCATAATGATGGTTGTCGGAGCCACCAGGCAGGAGCCATCCAGGCACATTGCCTGATTTTTCTTCGGCACCTGTTAGTTCTAAAATTACTGGTTTATGTTACCAGGCTTTAAACCAAAAAGTTCAAATGATGCCATGCTTTGAACCAGCACTCAAAAGAGGCTATTAGGAGGGAGTTCCCCAATTCCAGTGACAGCGATGCAACTGTCAAAAAGTCTGTAACTTGAAGAGCTGGTGTTTCCATGCAGTGGCTGACCTTAACCTTCGAGGTGGGGGAGTTTGAGGTCATGGGTTTTGAAGATGCTGCTGAAGGCACATTGATGGGTTGCTGAGGTGCACCTTGAATGTGGTACACATTACTGCTATTGTGCACCACTGGTGAGGGAGTGAATGTGTACATCGGTGGAAGAAGTGGTGATCATGCAGGCTGTTTTATTCTGAATGGTGTCGAGATTCTAACAACACTCATCCGGGCACATGGATAATATTCCATTACATGTGCTCTTGTGATAAGTGAATGGACTTTGAGGGATTAGGACATGAGTGACTCACCATGGAATTCCCTGCTTCTGACCTTGCCTTGTAGTCAAAGTATTTGTGCAGGTAATCCAGTTAAGATCCTTATGATCCCCAGGATGTTAAAGTTACACGAACTCAAATTGCACATACCCAAATTGCACATATCTTATGTTATCATTAAAAAAGAAGGGCATAATCACTATATGTGAAATATTTGTGGATAATTTATAATTTGTTTTTCTAGGAAACCCAACTGGAATTGACCAAACCAGATGCTCCCTTTTCAGTGGAGCTCCAGCTTAGTAAGCAACCACTGGGGAGTAATTTTGACATCAAGATGGTATGTTCATAGAATTAAACATAAATTTAGAATTGAATTTATTACCTGTTAATGATTTTTTAAATTCCAAATGAAGTTTCTGACAACACATCACTGTGCAAAGCCTTAATAATCTGAATTGGGATTTTTCTTCTCAGTAGATCCTCATATATGATCACAAATTCCACTCATTCTAAAACTGCAACATATTTTTGTGTTCTGTGCCTTTAAGAAATGTTGTGCTCTATTCAGTTAAATGTTATTAATCTTCCTTTAAGCCACACCTTTAGTTTTCTTAAAATTCTTACCTAATCTTTTTATGTTGTATTTTCTTATCCATTCCTCTGCTGCCTATGTTCTTATTGTTGTTTGTCCAAACCTCTAGTTGTTTCCACACTCTCTATTCATCCATAGAATATATTATTATAGTGATTACTGCCTGAATGGCCCTACTTGATTCCCACAACATGTACAGCAGGTCTCTCTAACCCAGTATATACAAAAGCCAACAAGGGAAGGTTGTCTATTAAATCTAGTAATGGGGAATGAACCAGAGCAAATAAGGACCATAAAAGTAGGGGCATGTCTATTCAGTAGAGACCATAATATAATATGCTTTAAATGGTGATATAGAAGAAAGCGAGTACGATGAAAATCATGTTAATAGAGTTAAGAAAAGCATATTTTTAAAGGCTTTGACGAGAATTTGGGAAAATAAAATTGGAAACTATATTGGCTAACAATGATGTATAATAACAATGGAAAATGTTTAAAATGGTGTTCTAAGAGAGTGCTAGGAAAATGGAATCTCATAAAAGTGACTCCATGAATGCGTAAAGACATAAGGGAACAATGACAATGACCTCTGAAGCAACAGTAGAAATTTTGCGTGTTAATAGACCACAGCTGTCATGTCACCATTCTGAAAGGGCAACCTTTCTAGTGGTTAGATTTGACTCATTGGCTGTGGGAAATGCAGGGCAGTGGGATCCCTGTGTATAAAACATATACTCCTTTAAACTGTAACCCTCTAGTTATAATGGCTGAAATTCCATTTTTTTTTTGTACCTGCTGCATCTTAGTGATCTCTACACATGAACACTAAATTTCTTTGGGCCTCCAGTGCCAGCTCTTCTTCATTTAAAAAATTAGAGTTTGGGTCCATATGGAAGACCTCACACTTAACTGCATTGAAATCCAACTTCCATTATTTGCAACACATATTTATTCAGTGAGTGAACCTTTGTAATGCTCCACTGCTGTCTACACTGCTTAACATGCCACTAATCTTTGTATAAGTGGGAGACACGATTATATGACTTGCTGTTTAGTAAGTCATTAATACATTGAGTGAATAGTTGAGACCCCAGCATGGATATATATGGGATACTGTTGTTATTTCTTCTCAAATTTAGTGTGTAACCATTACAACTATTCACTGTCTTTCACCACTTAGCCAAACTCTTAAATAGGTGAATAATTTTCCTTCAATTCCAGAAGCTTTAATTTTAACTAAGAATCTGATATGTGGACCATATTAAAAAAAATTTAAATAAATACCATTTTTGATCTTTTTCAGGAAAAACCAGCCGAGTCCATAAAATCAGGTGCTCAGCATTCAGCAATTTCTCAGGCTACTAAAAGTCATCATGGCAGTGCAACAAGTCGACATGGCAGTGTATTTGAACATAAAAAGGTAAGTTTCTGAAACTTTCTCCAGAACGTTTCAAGAAAGGATTGGTGGAATAGTATTTGTCAATATTTTAGTTGACATTTAGTTTTTGTAAAATTTGGCAGACTGTTGGTATGAATCTTTTTCCATTGTTCAATGCACATATTTCAACTGAAAGTTTGTAATTATTGTACTGGAGTTATCTTGTTGACTAGGTTGTTTTGGAATGCAATTTGGTTCCCTGTTGTTTCCCACAGCAAACAAAAAAATGTGTTTCGATTTTCTGTGCTCTATTTCCAACAATTTAATTTCTGACTTTGTTCTGTATTTTGTAATGATGGCTTCATATTTGATCTTATTTTTTGAGGACTTGGGTTTGGAAAATGTGAATGTCTGGATTCTTTTTCAAAGAGATAAATGAGAGGACATTGGAGCATTGTTTTAAACAGAGCATTTCTTGGTAGTCACATGTCTTGTGATAACTGCTTGTGTACTGACCTACCTAGCTTTATTGCTGTAAGGTTTCAGTTTTCTGCTTTGGATATTATTTAGTGTAGTTAGTAAACAGTCTGCTGAAGGAAACGAGCTTCTCACCTTAGTTCTCCTGTTTCTGAAACAAAAGTTTCGATGTGAAAACAGTGTGAAATCTGACAGTCTTCTACAAGACCATCCCCTACAAGGGGAGTCAATGGCCTAGTGTATTATCACTGGACTGTTAATCCAGAGACCAGACAACATGCTGGGGACCCGGTTCGAATCCCGCCACAGCAGATGGTGGAATTTGAATTCAATAAGCATCTGGAATTAAGAATCTAATGATGTCTGTGAACCCATCTGGCTCACTTACATCCTTTAAGGAAGAAAACTGTCATCCTTACCTGGTCTGGCCTACATGTGACTCCAGACCCACAGCAATGTGGTTGACTCTTATCTACCCTCTGTGCAATTAGGGGTGGGCAATAAATGCTGCCTAGCCAGTGATGTCCTCATCCTGTGAATGAATAAAAAAATTCTGGAAGAATTTCAGATACCATGTTTGCAAAGATCCCAGAGACAACTGTCTGTGTTTAGTGACCTGTCCACACATGACAGAATACCAGACAGACAGCTGAGCGAGAATGTTCTGAACATCTTGTCTTTTTTACCTTTAAGAACTAATCATCATTGACCAAAAGTGATGCATTTTTCCATCTCTGCAGGGAGAAATCCATTTTCTTGTTTTCCCTTCAACACCATGAGCTCGAACTTTGCGCAACAATATTTTTTTGTGGAAGTTCCTCAGATATCTTTTGAAAGTCCAAGTACAACACATTTTCAAGTTCCACTTTATCCAGACCATATTATACTCCTTGAAAGACCTCCAGTAAGATAGTTAAACATAAATTCCCTTTCATAAAACTATGCTAACTCTTCCCAATTACATTGAGTTCTTCAAAGTGCCTAGGTATAATTTCCTTGAGCATCAATTCTAACACCTTCCCTGTGACACATGTAAAGCTAACTGGCCCATAGTTACCTTTTCACTGCCTCCTTTCCTTTTTGAATTAGATGAGTCATATTTGCTGCATTCTGATCTGATGGAATCTTTCCATATTTAGGTAAATTTGAAAAACAAACAGTAAAGTGTCTATTGCCTGTACCTCATTAGCCTCCTCTTTTACGACCCTAGGACGAATTCCATCAGGACCCAGAGACATGTCAGTTCGCAGTTTCATCAGTTTTCTCAGCACCGTTTCCCCAGTGATTGTAACTTCACTAATTTCTTCTCTCCCTTCAGCCTCCTGATTTACAGCTATTACTGGAATGTGTTTTTGTACCCTCCAAAGTGAAGACAGAAGCAAAGTATTTCTTCACTTCACGTTCTGTGTCCTTATTATCCACCATCAGACTGCCATTCTCACTCACTATGAGACCAACACTCAGTTTACTTGCTCTTTTCCTTTTTAACCTGTACAAATTGTTTTTAGCATCCTCTCATATTCCAATTTATTTCTCATCTTTGAGTCATGCTTTGCCATTCTTTATATGCAATTTAATCATCTGATTTACCACTAATCTTACAAGGTTAATATTCAATTTCCTTGAGGTTGATCCCTTTTTAACTTCTTTATTTAACCACAGATAATAAATCCTCCCTTTAGAACTTTTCTTCGTAGTCAATTTTTTTTTGCAAAAGTATACTTTATTCATTAAAAAAAAATTTATGTACATACATAGTCACAAAATCAGTTCAGATCTGTACAGTTTTTGTGTACAGTGAAGAAAACAAACATTGGGGTTTGACTTTCTCGATAGTTACAACTAATCTAAAGGTATTTCTTGATTATGCTACATACTAGAAAGTATTTACATGTATCGAGGTATTGGGAGGGTCCAATAACTGAACACACCCTCATTGTACTTTGCAGACCCTAGATGGTGATAGTCGAAATATACTTATTCTGAGTATTTTTAAATATCCCTGAAAAATATGCTACCACTTCTCAATTGATCTGTCCTCTTGCCTAGTTTCCCAGTTTACTCCAGTTAGTTCTGCTTTCATGGCCACAGACTTGACTTTATTTAAGTTTAAAATACTAGCCTGAGAATCACTCCTCCCTTTTAACCTGCATGTAAAATTCAATCGTTATGGTTATTGCTACCTAGGAGTGCCTTTACACTGTGGCTATTAATTAATCTTACTGCATTACACAATAGCAAACCTAATAAATGACCTGCCATTTGGCTGGTTCCAGAATCTGCTGTTCTAAAAATCTATTTCAAAAGCTATTTATGAAAGTGTCTTCCAGCCTACCATTGCCAACCTGATTCTTATGGTTTACAAAGTAGACTAAAGCACCATGATTATTGCTGCCTCTTTATCCGAAGCAGCCACGTTCTTTCATGTCCACTTCATCCTACATTGTGGTTACTTTTAGAATGTCTGTAGACCACTTCCATTGGTGACGTCTTTCCCCTACTGTTCCTTCTCTCCAAGGTAACCTCAGCCAGTGTGCGAATTGAACATACGCTGTTGACATCAGTCTGTATTGCAAACCAACATCCAGCCAACTGAGCTAACTGACCCACTTGAAAGACTTTCTTAACCTCTCCCCTCATCTGAGGCATGGTGAACCTCAGGTTGAAGCAGCACTAGTCATCTCTCTCTTATGAGAAATCAGCTCTATGCTCTGGTAGGACCATGGTGACTTCACTTTTATTCCACACCTCCATCCAAACAAGTTCTACATCTTGATCTCTTAACCCTTAACCAAAGCCTCTGTAACTATTGCACCAGTGATATCTGTGACGAACAGTAATACCATTCCATCTTTAGCCAGCATCCAATTCTTCTTGATTGTGATATACCCCTCAAAATTCAGTACTCAATGAAAGTTACAGGCAGAGATCGTAAGAATCTCTTCTCCATGACAGATGTGTCTAAGACCAGAGGACATTAGTTTAAAGTGAGGAGAAAGTGGTTTATGGGAGATCTGAGAAAGAATTTTTTCACCAAGAGGGTGGTAGAGATATGGAATGTGCTGCCTGAGATGGTGGTGGAGGCAGATACACTCGCATCATTTAGGAAGCATCTGGATGAGTACTTAAAATGCAAGAAAAAAATAGGCTATAGATCAAGTGCAAATAAATAGAATTAGTGTTTGGTGTTTATTGGTCAGTACAAACATGGTGGGCCAAAGGGCCTGTTTCTTTGCTGTATGACTCTGACTGCTGTGGGGATTGAAGACTGAATGCAGAAGAAATGATGATACTGAAGGGGACAACTCAATAGATAACAGGTAGATAAAACAGCATAGGTGGCAAAGGGGACTTATGGTGTGGGACGATAGGGGTTTCGTCAACAGTAAGCAGTGCCTTGGCTTTCATGGAGGCAGTGCACTACCAGAGCTGGCATGATTACTTAACTGTGTAAGTCCTGCCCAGTTTGTCTTTCCAAAATGCAACATCTTCTGCCACTCCTCAGCCCATTGGCCCAGCTGATCAAGATCCTGTTGTACTCTTAGATAACCTTCTTCACTGTCCACTATATCACCAACTTTGGTGTCATCTGCAAATTTACCAACCATGCTTCCTAAATTCTTATCCAAGTCATTGACGTAAGTGACAAACAACATTGATCTAGCACTGATCCCTTCAGAACACTGCTGGTCACAGGTCTGCAGTCCAAAATGCAACCCTCTACCACCATCTTCTTTCTCCTACCATCAAGCCAATTTTGTATCCAATTGACTAGCCTCCCCCGGATCCCATCCTTGTCAAAGACCTTGCTAATGTCCATGTAGACAATGTCTACCCTCATCTACGTTCTTGATTACATCCTCAAAAAACTCAGTCAAATTTGTGAGACATGAATTCCCACATACAAAACTATACTGACTATCTCTAATCAGTCCTTGCCTCTCCAAATGCATGTAAATTCTGTCTCTCTCAATCCCTTCCAACAACTTACCTACCGCTGATGTCTGTCTCACTGATCTATGGTTTCCTGGCTTTTCTTTGCAGCCTTTCTCAAATAAAGGCACAATGTAAAAGAGAAATCTGAACTGTGCTAAGATGGAGGTAGTTCACTCTATCTGCTTTTCTTTTTGTTTCTTTTCTTCTTTCTCCCTCCTCTCTTTTCACTTACCTCTCAGTGAAGAGCTTGGTCATGGTGACGTCATCACAGCAGTGATTGGGCCCAGCAGCACAGCCTCGAGTAGGCCCAACAGCACAGGCTCGTATATGAATACCAGAAATCTATTGCTGATTGTCAAGAAAAATCCATCTGATTCACTAATGTCCATTAAGGAAATTGCCATCCTTACCTGGACTGGCAGATAAGTGACTCTAGGCCCACATAAATATGGTTGACTCCTAACTGCTTTTTGGGTAATAAATACTATCCAACGACACCCACAAAAATGCCTTCTTTAGCCTATCCACATAGATCACCCACCACCCATAACAGTCAGTTTCAAATCTTTCTTTATACGGTAGAACAGCCCCACTTAAAAGCGGGGCCACAAAAAATTAGTTAAAACTCTGAGTGTTCCTCTCCACGGAAATCTTTAGTAAAAGGCGAAAGATTTATACGATCTGAAGAGAAACCAGAGTATACTGACGAGACGATCTCAGTAGCTGACACCCAAGCGTTAACGTACGTCTTTAACATTGTAGTGAGCTGCGGCAATCATTATCTTGGGAACATATACCAGCAAAGAGTAACATTGTATGAGCAAATTTAACTCCATTATTTAATCCGGTTCCTCAGCCACTATCAAATATGAAATTGTATTTACTTACTTTAGTTAAGAACTTTATGTATATGTAAATGAGCTGCGTTTTGTGTGGGCAGGGTTCACAGTGACGTGATAATTCCGAGTTAATCAGCGAAATGTTGTTTATTCATCCTCTTTACATGTTTAAACATTCGGATTAAAATTTTGAATTAGAGCAGTAACTAATATTGTTTCGCTTCATATGGGAATGCCATGAACATAATGACGAACGATGCAGAGCCCGGAGGATCATAAAGTACGGGAATCACTTTCAATTCGGTTGTCGCTGCGCTCGAAAATGTTAATATATTTACGGTTAATTTTAATCATATAAATGATGCTTTATCAGTGATTATCATTTTAACTGTTGATTTTTATACACGGATCTTGAATATCCATCGTAATCGACGCCAAAGTAAATTACCAAACGATTGCGGAAGTGCAAATAAACTGCATGGAACTCGAGCACTAATGGCTAACGATCAACCCTGTGTTCGATTGCATCACCGCCATAAAACTGGCTTAGAGTCACGTCAGAGTTTTCTGCAGTTGTACAGTAGTTTCTTAAACGCACTTTTAAACTTACAACCAGATTCTCAGATGCAACGGGCTGTCATTTCCAAGTATTGTATTTCCGGCGCACTAAACAAAAATCTCTGGGATCTGTGTACTTACTGGTTATAAAGCATTGTGTAGTGTTACAATTAAAAACTAAGAAACTTCCTTGATTGTGGAGATTTTAAGCAACGCGTACCTAACGTATATGCACGGTGGTTGAAACTTTTAAGTCAGAGGCCAATGTTTACTCGGGCCATAGGTATTGACGCTTTCATTTACTGAACTGAGTAGGAAAATACCAAATGCGCCAAGGAGGTACAGCACTATTAAAAATGTTTAAAATGTTTCTAAAGCAGAAGATATTACAACATTCCATATTCACATCAGCTTTGTAGAAACCAAAGAAACCTAGTTTTAAAAATTGAAATGAATGTCATTTTGTTTTTAATGCTCAGATGAAGTGGCTTGAAACATTTTGTGAGGTTAAAAGTAACTTACAACTGTAAGTGGTTGTTTTCATGAATATTAAAATGATCTAACAGGTGTCTTTACTGTTATGAAGATTTTTGCTATAGTAGAATTGGAAGTGTTCTCCTCATTGGGGTGACCATACCAAGTAAACAGTTGCATCAGGCGATGCATAGACCCTCAGTATGAAAATCCCAAATGCTGAGGACCTTTTTTTAATTTCAAAAATATACTTTATTTATAAAAGAGATAGTAGGAACTGCAGATGCTGGAGAATCTGAGATAACAAGGTGTGGAGCTGGATGAACACAGCAGGCCGAGCAGCATCATAGGAGCAGGAAAGCTTGACGTTTCGGGCCTAGACCCTTCTTCAGAAATGATTTCTGAGGAAGGGTCTAGGCCCAAAATGTCAAGCTTTCCTGCTCCTATGATGCTGCTTGGCCTGCTGTGTTCATCCAGCTCCACACCTTGTAATTTCTTTATTTATAAAACTTGTCTTTGTATATATACATACTCACAAACACAGTTCGGTTCTGTACAGTGGCATATCAAGGAAACAAACAAACATTAGTGTTTGACTCTATCTAAACAAACCAAAGATCTCTCTAACACATACAAGACTATATTTAAGTTTTTTATGTTTACATGCATTTGAGGCATGAGGAGGGCCTGATAACTGAACGGGCCCCCAATTAACTTTAGCAGGAAGACCTCAGCCAGTGGTCTTTCCGCACTGCACCTTGGCGGCAGCTTTAGTATGCCCTCAGCACGTAATCCTGGACCTTTGAATATGCCAGTCTGCAACACTCAGTCAAGGTCAACTCCTTATTCTGGAAAACCAACAAGTTTTGGGCAGACCAAAGAGCATCTTTTACTGAGCTGAAGGTCCTCCAGGTGCAATCAATAGTTTGTTTCCGTGTGCATTTTAGGGAGCAGGCCGTAAAGCACAGAGTCCTGTGCCACTGACATGCTCAGGACTATCCTCAACTAAAACAACTGCATTTTTCTCCAGACTTCCTTCACAAAGGCACATTCCAGGAGGAGGTGTGGACAGTCTGAAACTGCCTAACCTATATGCACTGTGGTTGAAACTTTAAGGAATATACAGTCAGAGGCCAGTGTTTCCTCGGGCCCTGGGTATTGATGCTTTCATTTACTGAACTGAGTAGGAAAATACCAAATGTGCAAAGGAGGCACAGCAGCTGCTTTGAGGGCAGCATGTGGTGGTGTAGAGAGTCTGGACCTTCATGAAGGATCTCACAGATAGTGCCCTTCTCAACCCAGCCAAGTGATGACTTGGTGCTTGTTGGAAAGTTCTAGTGATGAGGTATACTGGCAAATGACTTTGACAATCTGCTCAGGAACCCACGTGACAGGATCCACCTTGTCCTTTTCCCACAGGATCACAAAGATGCCACGTGCTGACCACTTCCTGATGGACTTGTGATCAAAGGTGTTTTTCTTTACAAATTTCTCCATGAAGGACAGCCGATATGGAATGGTCCAACTACTTGGAGCATTCTGTGGCAATAAGGCCAATCCCACACTTTGCAACCCTGAGGACAGGTGGAACCTCAATATGTAGTGACAATTGATGTTTGCATATGAGGGTCTATGCACGGCTTGATGCAGCTGCACTCAAGGGTGGCCATCAGGATGAGGGTGCCGTTGGGTATGTTCTTCTCCCCCCTTATCCAGAGTTTTGTACATTGAGACCCTGCAGACATGGTCCATTTTAGACCTCCAGATGAAGTGGAAGATGACTCAGGTGACTGCAACAGCGCATTTTCAGGGAATGGGCCAGACCTGCACCAAGTACAACAACAGAGAGCATGCCTTACATCTGACAACCAGGTTTTTGCCTGCAATGGACAGGGACTAGTGGTCCCAAAAGACCAGTTTCTGCTTCACGTTGGCAATATGCTCCTTCCAGTATTTTAAGCAAGCCCCAGTCCTTCCAAACCATATTCCCAGCACCTTCAGGTAATCTGTCCTGACAGTGAACGGGATAAAGGATGGGTCGGCCCAGTTCCAGGAGAACATGGCCTTGCTCTTGCCTCAATTTATTATGGCTCCGAAGGCCAGTTCGAACTGATTGCAGGTGCTTATGAGTCTGTGTGCTAACGGTGGATCAGAGGAGAAAGTGGCGATGTCATCCATGTACAGGGAGGGTTTGACCTGCAGCCCCCTGCTGACTGGAATTGTCACCCCTCTCAGGCTTGCATCAATCCTCATGGACTCTGCAAAAGGCTGCATACAACACACAAACAAGGCATGAGAGAGTGGGTGGCCCTACCTGAGTCCAGATCTGATCAAGAAGCTTTCTAATTCCCACCTATTTATTGAGTCTGCGCTAATGATGTTGGTGTAGAGTGATCGGATCCAAAGCCCATTTTGGAGAGCACGTCCCTCATGTATGTGTGCGATATCCTGTCAAAGGCCTCCTGGTCCAGATTGACAAGTGCTGAGGACCTAATTGTCCCCACTGTTAGGAAGGATTGATCTAGTCACATTGCTGTGGAACCCTCCAATTAGTTGGACCGCACAGTACCATCTGTCCCTCATGGAGTCATTAATGCAGTAAAACACTTTGACCACAAATACATCAGACAGTAGTCAGCAGGGAGCACCCTTGAGGCCTTGTTGCAAGGATAGATCCTATTGGTTGTTCCTTGAGCAAACTGTCAAAGTTATTTGGCAGAATGCCTCATCACCAAGACTTGCAAATAAGCACTAACATGTAGCCTGGTGATATAATGGGCTCTTTCCGTCCAATCCTTCTCACATACCTGAAGTCTGGAGAGAGATGCAGTGGTTTTTGTCAAGGCTCATCCTGAGCAAGTCAGTGACACAGGTCTCTGTGTTCTATGGGATATTCCCAACGACACAAACCAAGACACAGATCAACTGCACTTAGAAGAGTATTATACACATAGTGTCTTTTTTATTTTTGTGCCTTTAAAAACTGTGGACTGCAATAAGAAAGAACACTTTAAAAACAGGGATTCACTGGGTTGGCTACATAATTTGAAATCTAATCATCATCATCATAGAATCCCTACAGTATGGAAGCAGGCCCTTTGGCCCAAAAAGTGCACACCAACCCTTGGAGCATCCCACCTAGACCCGTCCCCCTAAAACCCACCTAAGATACTCATCCCTGAACACTATGAGCAATTTAGCATGACCAATCCATCTAGCTTGCACATCTTTGGACTGTGAAGTCTGTTTTTGTAACTGTAGATTCCTGCAATGTGCAGATGATCAGGGGCTGAGGAGGCATACTATTGCTCTTGATCTTCATTTCAGTTTACAACATAGGTTGGCACTTGGTCTCTTGTCTCTCTCTCCATTACCTCGCTGGCCCTCCATTTCCAATTGGATGGCAGATGCCTTAACTTTCAAATTTTTTGGTCACCAAAAGCTGTCACTTATTACCTCTTTTTAAGCCACAACCCACAAGCATGATCAATTACATCATTACAATGTTATTGGCCTAAATTAGATGAGACTATTGCTAATTAGTTTAAGGGGCACATGATCAATCTCTAATTGGCTCTTAAGGGTGATGAACATTGACTGATGTCACTTCCCACTGTATCCTGACTGGGACTTAAGTTGTCAATTATTCATGGATTGATCCTGCTCGTTACATTTTGTTATGGTGACTGACTTTTTACTTAGAGGATGGGTTGAAATATTCTTCACTTCTTTGTTTGGGAAAAGGTAGCCATATATGGCCAGTATCCAAAGACTAATATCCTTGAGCTCATGACTAAACGTTTGCTTGATTGGTGAAGTTGCCATTAAATCAGGCATTTACTTATCACTGACCTTTTGATTTTAATTTATGATTTGATTTATTATTGTCACATGTACCGAAAGGCAGTGAAAAGTATTGTATTGTGTGCTAACCAGACAAATCATATCTTACAAAAGTACATCAGGGTAATAGAACAGGATACGGAATATAGTGTTCCAGCTACTGAGAAGGTGCAGAGAAAGATCTACTCAAATATATGAGAAGTCCATTCATAAGCCTGACACCAGCTGTTCTGAAATCTGTTGGTACATGTTTTCAAACTTTTGTACCTTCTGCCTGAGGGAAGGGGGATGGAGGAAAGTATAACGGGGTGGGAAGGATGTTTGATTATCTTGGCTATTTTCTCGAGGCAGCGGGAAGTCTAGACGGAGTCAATGGAAGGAAGGCTCGTTTTTGTGATGGACTGGGCCGCATTGACAACACTATAATTTCTTCTGTCTTGGGCAGAGAATTGCCAAACCAAGCCATGATGCATTCTAATAAGATACTTTCTACAATGCATCTATTAAAATGGTAAGAGTTATTGTGGATATGCTGAAATACTTTAGCCACGTGAGGAAGTAGAGGTGTTGGTCTGCTTTCTTGACTCTAGTGTTGGCATGGGTGGACCAGGATAGATTGTTGGTGATATTTACTCCTAGGAACTTGAAGCTCTTGATCACCTCCACCTCAGCACCATTGATACACAGGGGTGTGGCCTCTACTCTGCTTCCTGAAGTTGACGACTAGCTCCTTCATTTTGCTGATGTTGAGGGAGAGATTGTCATCATTTCACCATGCCACTAAGCTGTCTATCTCTTTCCTGTACTCTGTCTCATCATTGTTTGAGATCTGACCCGCTATGGCAGTGTCATCAACAAATTTGAGCCATCTATTAGCTGTGTTTGTATTTTTGTTTCTGCTGTTTTTGAATGCGTGGAAACAGTTTGTGTGACCCTTTGTACTTGAAACGGAAAATATATGGTATAAAAATGTTACTTATGGCCTCTACTATATAAAAGCTAATACAAAAGATGAGAAAGTACTAATACAAATACAAATTTTGTGCAGGATATAAAAAAACTGAAATACTGAAATATTGTTCACTACATAGTCCTGAGTAATGAAAGTCTAAAGGATCATACAATTACAAGCTTTACAAAATTAACTCTACATTAAGTTACACATAATCAAAAGATTAGAGACATAGTTTAGGCTTAGTAATGTATAATTATTTCATTTTTAAAATATATTTTAAAAAGACAAAGAGCACAGCTGTGATCATAATTTTTTCCCTTTGTTTTGCAATGATTCTTTTTTACACCATGGTAGCTGATAAAGTAGGGGAAACAAGTGCTTTCTTATTTGGCCTTGGGGATTGACAGAGGCCTAACAGGCCTGCAGCTCTAAAACATTAGCATATTCTCTTCACATCGTTCACGATTTTATGGTGCATTTCTTTGTCAAAGTGAAGCTAAGCAGGAGTCACATGATATTACAGTACCAATACAGTATCTGCATTGGGCACTGTTATTTTAATTGTGTGATAATAACTAAACTAAGTCAATCATGAAATGTTAGGTCCCTACTAATCCTACATACCTGATTGTCACTGATTATTTCTTCCAATGGATCAAAACCAAAACGTTGCATCCAATGACCAGGGAAGCTGTATCCATGTCCTTTGCAAAATTTTTGCAACACATGGGACATCCCTTGTGGTTGTTTCGGACAATGGGCTACAATTCACCAATGAGTGATTCAGCCAGGTGCGGTCTGTTTTGGATTTGAGCATGGAGCCCACAATCGAAGAAGGAGGTTGAATATGAGGTCAGAGTGAGCAAGAGATCCACTTCACTCCAGTGTCATCTGACATCTTCAGAGTTACAGCTGGGAAGAAAGCTGAAGACTAGCTCCACATCCTGTCCAGGAAATTGAATCTGCGCGCATGCCTTCATGATTACCAAGACGCACAAGAAAAAGAGAAATCCTCTCGCACACACCAGGCCATGCATTGCAATAAATGTTATCATGTGAGTGATCTGCCACCATTAGGAAGGAGATAATAGATGTGAGCCAGGGATTTAAACAGAAAAAGTATAATCGTCCACGGAGATTCATGCTATCAAATCACCCATCGTCTGCACTGCTGAAGCCATGGTATGAATTTACCAAGTGCGAGGCCAGCATTCAGTTGAAGTTGGCAGTATGGTGATCTGAGACCTCCAAGGACATTAAGAAGCATATTGTCAATTGTGACACATGTGCCATCCACAGACCAGAAGAAACAGAACTTTAATTCCCATCAAATTCCAAGTCAACTATCTTCTACTCAACAAACTAGTACTTTTTCAAATCCAAAATGAAGATATTTGGATATAGCAGTGAAACATTCAGATTGTCTGAATTTGCGAACTCAAAGACTTGTGGCAATGGTGGTAGTGATACATGTAAATATATCAACAAAAGTATAACAGTAGTACTATGAGACAAGAAGGGGGAGTGATGTTGCATATGGATCCAAAAGAGTTAATACTTAATTGTACCTACTGATGATGTGATGAGAAATTGGTCATTGTGGAGAAGAAGCTGGTGGAGACAGACTGAGATTTGTGTGCTTCTAACAGTTTTGTAGTAACATAGATCATTATTATGTAATTTTTGAATAGTTGCAGTAATACAAAAAACTTCATATTTTATTCTCAACAAGACTTTTCTGCTTAAATCAAAAAGGTGGATGTCCTAATATACACCAGATTATTTCAGTTTTAAAGGAACCTACATACAACAGATCACACTTATCTATTCCTGCAGCTTGCTCCAGAGTTCTTCCAACCTAAGTGGAAGCCAAGTCCATTAAATAGGACCAATGCTACTTCAAGAAGTGTACACTTGTGTTAGTGGACAAAGATTGGTTTGGTCTGAGTTTAGAAGAGGATGAAGGAAGATTTTTTAAAATTCATTCACAGGATGAGGGTGTCACTGGCTAGGCCGGCATTTATTGCCCATCGCAGAAGGCAGTTAAGAGTCACCCACGTTGCTGTGGGTCTGGAGTCACATGTAGTCCAGACTGGGTAGGATGGCCATTTCCTTCCCTAAAGAACATCAGTGAACCAGGTGGCTTTTTCAAACAACTGACAATGGATTCATGCTCATCATCAGACTCTTAATTCCAGATATTTATTGAATTCAAATTCCACCATCTGCTGCAGCAGGATTCAAATCCAGGTCTCCAGAACATTACCAGGGTCTCTGGATTAACAATTCAGCGATAATACCGCTAGGCTATTGTCTAAAATATGAGGATTATCGTTCCAGATGGAATCAATTGTCTTTCATTTAAGTTAAATTTGCACAGTTATTGTCAGGCTGATATTCTTATCTGAAGAAATAAAGTTATAAGTTTCCTATTAACTATCACATTCATTGCTATGCTCCTTTGCAGGAAACTGAATCCATAAAATCAGGTGGTCGGCTTTCAGTAGTGTCTCATGGCGCTAAAGGTCTGCTTGGTAATATAGCAGAACACAAAGTAAGTTTATAATCATAGGTACTGTAGAATCTTTCAAGTGGGGAATTTGGAACTGCAATATTTGCATCTTTTGTATGCATTCATTTAAGCTGCATTCCAGCGGGAAATGAACTTGGGTAGCCACGATAGGAACTCATTTTAACATTTGATTTTATTTCATGGATTACGTGTATAATGAGTTCTACATGATTTTTGTGTGTTCTATATATTAGCATGGAAGGTGTGACAGAAATTAAGAATGAGAGATAAGTGAGATTGACAATACTACTATTCTTGGCCCTGTGCCCAATTTGAATGCTCGGCACAATGAATCCCCTATTTCATTTCATTGATGACAGGGGTAAATGTGACATAGGTAATTTGATGGTAATATACCTAATTCTGTGTGGAGTCTTACCAGTCTTTCCAAGAAGATGGCAGAGTGTGAAAATGTTAAGTCAGTGGGCCAATGAATTCCTTCCTCTAGCCTGTCTTGCTGGAGGTGAGGGCAACCAATGTGCATATGTAAGTGCAGAGTTGTGGGCAAAAAAGGAATCTAGTGGGAACAGATAGACGCCTCACGATTTTAATAGGTGCCTGGATTTACCTTGCTAGACATCTGGCTGGACTGGCTTGCAAGACCTCGTACACTTAGTACCATCCAAGCACTAACCTAATAGAACACCAAGGATTAGTGGGTCACAGCAAGACAATCGGTGAAAGGATATTCCTTTCATATTGACAGTCTGGCTTTTATGGCTACAGCTTAGTTATACAAATTTATGATGTCTTCAGAAGGTGCCTCGAGATGGTTTGGTGTTTTCTTCAGATGACTCCTGGGACCTTGTGGTATTTGCCACCTCTACCAGTAAATGGTACTGAGTAAGAGTAGTTTGCTGCCACTAATCTTCTTTGTCTTTGCTTTGTTTTTGGCCTATCTAGTGTTTAATGATCGTGGATACATCACTGTACACTATCTACAGAGGAGGCACTGCAGTTAGGTAACAATAATAGCATATGAGCAACAGTACAACTACATTTGATCAGGCATAATTACCAGGACCTGAGGGATCCGGTGCATCTAGTCCCTCCAATATTTAGAGTAGAACTGCTTGGTCTCCACTCACAGACTCTGTATGATCTCAGTAGAACAGATGGAAACAAAATAACATGAGCATTAACCCTTCAGAGCCATAACTCTGTAGAACAGATGGAGGTGTCCTTGTTGTTCCTACTTGTACAGTGGCAGCGTCCATCTTGACCGGTGAGGCTGCTTTCCTTCCAAACCTGCAGGCTCTTAGGTTGGATCTGCAGCCTCAGAAATTCACCTGCTGTTGTCTTTAATTGAATGGTAAATAAGGAATTGAGTAATTGGAAGATTGCTTCTCAGAAGGTCATACCCATGGGCTCACTAGCAGCAACTGCAGAGTTGGATCAAGAACTGATCTAGACCATCAGTTATTTTTGAACAGGGTATGATGCTGTCCAGTGTGAGCACTAATTCAACAGAACAAGTTAACAGATACGCATAGTATAATCAAGCAGGGTTAATGTGGAAGAGAGAATTTGAATAACAGTTGCAATAAAAGTCTACAAAGCTCGCCCTGTAGAAATTGATGTGGCCAGGTGGCTCAGTGGTTAACACTGCTGCCTCACAGTGCCTGGGACCCGGCTTCATAGAATAGAATAGAGTAGAGTAGAATAGAAAAGTCTTTATTGTCATGTATACTCAATGAGTATAGGAAAAAGTTTATATGTCGCCAATTACAGCACTGACTCAGATACAAAAGTACCTAAGCACAGCGTCTTTTGTTACAAGATTTGTTATAGAAATAAAATGTCCTGTATTACAGTAGACAGTTCATTACAGCAGGCCGTGCTGGCACTTAGCTTCCAGTTTGCACCAGGTCCTGGCTCCACACCATGCCGGTGATATGCCACGCCGGGAGGCCGTTGTGGTCGGGTGCCACCACACCATGCCATGTCAAGACTCTGCTGTGGGAGGCCGGGAGAACACAACACCACCTCTGGCAGACCGCTACAGGACGCCACTGCGCTAGGCCGGGACTCATCGCCAGAGACATGGAATTGTCACTCGCCAGAGGCTGGGAGTCATTGTCAAAGGCTGGGAGTCAAAGGGAAGAAAAGAAGAGGGCAAAGAAGAAGAAGAAGAAAGAAGAAACACTAGGAGGAAGAAAAAGAGAAGAGAAAAAAGAAAAGAAGAGTGGTCAGAGCGGGCAAGCTCTGGCTGGAGCATTCTATTCTGCTGCCATCTTGAAAAGGATTCGATTCCAGTCTCGTGCGACTGTCTGTGTGGAGTTTGCACATTCTCCTCGTATATGTGTGGGATTCCTCCGGGTGCTCCGGTTTTCTCCCACAGTCCAAAGATGTGTATTGTAGATGGATTGGCCATACTAAATCGCCACATGGTGTCCAGGGATGTTTGGGTTAGGTGGAATAGCCATGGGAAATGCAGGGTCACAGGTATAGGATCAGGGGAGGGGTCTGGGTGGGATGCTCTTCAGAGGGTTGGTGTGAACTCAGTGGGTCGAATGGCCTACTCCCACACTTGTAGGGGTTCTATGATTCTATGAACTTGATGAATCAGAGCTAATTATTAGCCCAAGAAAGGCAGAACTAAAAAAAAACTCTTGAGCAAGCTCGCTCATATTAGATATATTTTTCCCTTTAAAAGGTGCACATTGAGTCATAAAGTCATCCAGCATGGAAACAGACCCCTTGGTCCAACTTGTCCACATCGACAACGTTTCCTAAAATAAACTAGTCCCGTTTTCCTGCATTTATCCCATATCCCTCTAAACCTTTTCTATTCATATACCTGTCCAAATGTCTTCTAAATATTGTAACTGTACCTAACTTTATCACTACCTCTGGCAGTTCATTCCATATACACACCAACCTCAGTGTGAAAGGTTGCCCCTCAGGTCCCTTTTAAATCTTTCCCCCTGTCACCTTAAACCTATGTTCTTTGGTTTTGAACTCCCATATCCTAAGGAAAAGACCTTTGCTCTTCACCTTATCTATGTCTCTCATGATTTTATAAATGTCTTTTAAAATCACCCCTCAACCTGCTACACCCCAGGAAAAAAAGTCCCAGCCTATTCAGCCACTCCCCATAACTCAAACAATCCAGTCCAGGTAACATTCTTGTAAATCTTTTCTGCACCCTTTCCAATTTAGTAACATTCTTCCTATAGCGGGGTGTCCAGAACTGTACACAGTTCTCCAAAAGCAGCCTCACCAATGTCCTGTACAGCTGCAGCATGTCACCCCAACTCCTATACTCAGTGCTCTGACCAATGAAGGCAAGTGTGCCAAACACTTTCTTCACCACCCTGTCTACCTGTGATGCCACTTTCAAGGTGTACCTGAACCCCTGGATCTCTCTGTTTGACAACACTCCCCAGGTACCTACCATTAACTGCATAAGTCCTGCTCAGGTTTCTCTTACCAAAATGCAACACCTCGCATTTATCTAAATTAAACTGCATTCTGAAAGAGCAATTCATAAGTATTGATTTGAGATAGAAATATAATTCAACTTAAACTTTTTTGATTTATTTAATTACATTGAAAAAGTAGATCTGTGATCTGCACCAATTTCATTAACGGCAGGTAGTATATATGTATTTTTCTCTCCTTTTAAATATGTACATAAATATGTTTCACTATCTGTTACTGTCAACCATTAAAATATCTGACCTGTTGGAAATTGTCGCCATGTCGAGTCCAATTTACAGCATCAATGTCTGTTATCTTCAGAATTCTTTTCATTGAGGGGAACAGCAGGGCATGAGGATTTCAGCTTTCAGTAGCTATTTGCAAAAAGAAATCTCTACAGTTTTCCCAGAAGTCCCTGTCTTGCAGATGGCATTCTTCATTTGATTCACTCCACACAATATCAGGAAATACCTGAAGGTACTGGATATTGCAAAAGCTTTGGGCCATGACAATATTCTAGCAATGAGTAATGAAGACTTCTGCTCCAGAACTTGCCATACTCCTAGGCAAGCTGTTCTAGTACAGCTACAACACTGTCATCTACCTAGCAATATGAAAAATTGCCCTGGTATGTCCTGTACACAAAAGGCTGTACAAATCCAACCAGACTAATAACTGCGCCAGCAGTCTATTCTCGACCATCAGTGAAGTGTTGAAAGTGTCATCAACATGCAATCAAGCAGCATTTGCGTAGCAATAATCTGCTCACTGACTTTCAGTTTGCGTTCTGCAATGGCCACCCAGTTCTTGACCTCATTACAGCCTTGATTAAAAAAAAACTGGACTCCCGAGGGGAGGTGACATCAGGTTGCATTTGACTGAGTGCGGCATCAAGGATACCTAGTAAACTTATATTCTTTCATTAAGAGAATCTTGGCAGCCTCATGTACTTATATCCAATGACTAACCAGAGTGCTAACCAACTGAGATATAATTTGTACAGTATTACCTGATTTAGTACATCATAGGATTTTGTGGGAGATTAGGGAGGAAATTGCAGGGCCTCTTGCAGAAATATTAGTATCATCTACAAATTCGGTTGTGGTGCCGAATGACTAGAGAGTGGCTAATATTGTGCTTTTGCTTAAGAAAGATTGTAAGGAGAAACTGGAGGACTCTCGACCTGGTGAGTCTGACTTTGGTTGTGGGTAATTTGTTGGCGGTGATTTTAAAAGGTAGGATTTATGGACATTTAAAGAGGCAAAAATTGATTAGGGATAGTCAGCATGGTTTTGTGCGAGGGAAATCGTGTCTCACAAACTTGATTGAGGTTTTTGAGGAAGTAACCAAGAAGATTGATGAGGGCAGAGCAGTGGGCATTGTTTACTTGGTCTTTAGTAAAGCCTTTGACAAGGTTCCACATAATAGACTAATTAGCAAAGTTAGATCACATGGGATTCAGTCACATGGCATTCAGGGCAACCTTGCCAATTGATACAAAATTGACTTAACAACAGGAGACAGAGAGTGATGGTGGAGAGTTGTTTTTCGGACTGGAGACCTGTGACCAGCAGTCTTCCACAGGGACAAGTGCTGGGTCGACTTTTGTTTGTAATTTAAGTAAATGATTTAGATGAGAATGTAGGAAGTGTGGTTAGTAAGTTTTCGGATGACTCCAAGATTGGTGGTACAGTGGACAGTGAAGAACGTTATCTAAAATTACAAAGAGATCTTGATCATTTGGATCACTGGGTTGAAGAGTGGCAGATGGAGTTTAATTTGGATAAATGTAAGGTATTACACTTTGGTACAACAAAAAAGGGTAGGGTTTATACAATTAATGGCAGGGCCTTGGGTAGCATTGTAGAACAGAGAGACCTAGGGCTTCAGGTACATAATTCTTTGAAGTTTGCATCACATATAGATAAGGTGGTTAAGAGGCATTTAACATGCTTGCCTTCTTTGCTAAGACCTTTGAATATAGGAGTTGGGACATTATGTTGCGCTCGTACAGGACATTGGTGAGACCTTTTCTGGAGTACTGTGTCCAGTTCTGCTCACCCTGTTATAGGAAAGATATTATTAAGCTGGAGAGGGTTCAGAAGAGACTTAGTAGGATGTTGCAGGGAATAGAGGGTTTGAATTATAAGAAGAGGCTGGATAGGCTGGGACTTCTTTCTTTAACGCGTAGGAGGTTGAGAAGAGACCTTACAGAGGTTTATTAAAAAAATGATAGGTATAGACAAGGTGAGTGGCAGGTGTCTTTTCCCAAGGTTGGGGGATTTCAAGAGTAGGGGACATATTTTTAAGATTTAAAAAAGAGAGGCAATTTTTTTATGTAGAGGGTAGTTTGTGTGTGGAATGAACTTCCAGAGGAAGTGGTGGATGCAGCTACAGCCACAACATTTAAAAGACTTTTAGATAAGTACACGAATAGGAACTGTTTGGAGGAATATTGACCAAGTACAGACAGGTGGGACTAGTTTACTTTTGGGATTATTGTCAACATGGACTGGTTGGACAGAGGGTCTGTTTCCATGCTGTATGACTTTATGACAATGATTCTATGACTCTACATCAGCTGGGATCATAACAAAAAATATTTAATAAAATTTAACGCACTATATGCAAGGTAAGCAAAAATTCTATTTGGAGGTTACTAATTCAATGCTTGCCTTTAAATTGTTGGACTGTGCTGTGGTTAGACTCCTAGTATTAACCGGATTTAGATTTTCAGAAAGAAACACACTTTTGAAAAATACGTCAGAATCATAAAAACAATTCTTGGGTAACTATTCATTCCCAGTGGCACCCATAGCTCAAATGGGACAGCCATCAGTAACAAAAAGAATGAAGGATTAATCAGAAGCAAAAATGCAATATCACTCAGATACAAGCCAAAAGTATCGACATGAAGGGAGAATCATAACTCAATGGAGTGCAGAGAGAGAGACTTCTAGCAGTTTTAACAGACAAAAAGTATTGGGGATGTATAAGAGAAGAATGAACCCCAGGAATGTTCAGAATAAGGTCAACAAATATGTAAGATGTGATTTGAAATACTATTGTGCAATTAATTGTCCAGATGAAATGACAAGGTTTCTGAAATTACACATGATGTTGAAGGTTCCGCCAGAGAAGATGGTGATATTGATCAGGTAGAAGAAATTGTACTAGTTACAAGAAGGTTCAGTCTAGTAATCAACGTTTTAGTAGCGGACTCATTCGGTTGTGTTGAACAATGGCTGCATATCCACAGTGTGTAGAGACGGATTGATTAAAATATCACTTAGCTTCTTTAACTAATAAAGACCAGAGTAAGATTAAGGTTCATGGGAGTTCTACCTTCTTGGGGATGAGATCATTAAAAAAACATGATGATTTCCTGTAAAATAGCTGGGGTAAACCATTTTTAACAACATAGACATAGTGTCTACTGAAGTACCCTTGTGCAAAGTCCCAAATAAAACTGGACATTGAAATCAGCTAATTTACAGTTTACGCAATCTGGACATTATTCTATTCCTTTAACAAGATCTAATTTCTGTCATCAAAACGTTAAGCAAATTTTATTGGCCTCAGGAGATAGGAGTTTAAAGCAGAATTTGGTATAAAAAACATGTAACATTACTTCAGATTCGTTTTCTGGCATGGGCTGAACACTGTGCTTTTATACCCAAATCTAAGTTCTTGACAGGCAGTGCAGATGATTATAAATTGGTCATTAATTGTGTTCAAACACATATGAAAAGCCTTCTGTTTGATTTGCAGGTGAAAAACAATAGTAACTAGATGGATGATTTCTAGAGAGTGTAATTTTAAAATGTTTGATCCATTATTGCTTTTTGTAGTACAGGAAATAGGTCCTGACCTAATCAAAGTAGAGCTGTCACAGAGATGTTTTACAAACAGATCAGAGAGAATCGAGATCAGTCTTCCTTTCATAGTCCCTAATTGTATTGTATTCAGTAGAAACTGGAAATGGCAATTGGCTAGTTTGATTATTTCCAGCTAAGTCAATGTATAATGATTCATTCATTCAACATCTTCTTGAGTTTTTAACCAAAGCATACTGCAGCAGCTACTAATTACATGGGCATGACTAATTTTGCTAATCATCTTGACAGCTCAATTTGTGCTATTATGTGAATTCAAAATCATACTCACTAAATGATTTTTTAGCAGTCACTGCACAGACAAGGATCTACTGATTCAGGGGCCCTTGCGGTGCAATAGTAGTGTCTCTACTTCTGGGTTCAGGTCCCACCTGTTCTAAACATGTATAGTAGTAACTCTGAACAGGTTGATTAGAAACACATATACTGATTCAGATAGACTGATAGATGCAGAAGTGATTAAAAGAACGTCAAATTGATAAAGCATTGCATGAGGGTGTGTACTTTATAAAGCAGTATGCTCATGCACTTTTTTGACAATCTTGGGACCAAGTTAGCAAGTATGAGCTGTAAAATTGGTGGAATGGCAGTGCTAGCATGCCTGTTGCTTATTTCCCTCCTCGTGAATTTTACCAATATTAGCTGTGGCTCAGTAATATCAGCCTCACTCACCTGGTAGCTCTTTCTCAAAAGGACTTAAGCTCAAAATCAAGACTGACTGAAGAAGTGTAGCATTTTTGAAGGTCCCATCTTTCAAATATGACATTAATTCAATCAATATCACAAAAAAATCAAGTTGCCTGGGCATTATCACATTGCTGTTTGTGGTACTTTGCTGTGTGCAAAAGTGACTAACCCAGTTCCTGCATTTAAAAAGTAACCGTTCTTCAAAAGTACTTCATTGCAAATCTTTCCTTCTTCAGGTCAATTCAGGCGATTTAATATTTTACCAGTGACAAAGGATGCCCCCCTCACGTGATGAAGTCACAAAGTACACCCTGGTGGCCTAGCAGAAGGATGTGATAGGAAGTGGGTGGTGGTATCTTTTCTGTTCAGACACCATGACACCACATGCTCAACAGAGGGCTTCCAGAGTGAATAGGGTTATCCCACTTGATTGCCCACTTCTGACCTCCAATTGTCACTTCCATTCCTTGCTGGGGCTTACTTAGCTAGTCTTGTTGCACTCATTTGCTTCTCTGGCTTCCATCACTGGCTTAGCCCAGAGACTGGCTGCAGTGCCAGAAGTGGCCACTGCTGTGATATTGCTTTGTAGTGCTTATTGTTCAATTTACTGATGACATTATGGTGAGTATGTAAATATTTTGGTATGCATCATCACAGAAAATGTTACAAGTTAACATATACACAAAGTATAATCAAGCATTCATGGCTTTACAAATGGGAAATCATACCTGACAAATTTATTAGAAGTCTTTGAAGTGACAGAAAGCAGGATAGGTAAAGGGGAGCCCATAGATGTAATATTTTTGAATTTCCAAAGCCAATTCAATGAGGTACCACACATGGGGTGACTTCATAAGAGCCCATGGTGTTCGCAGTTGCATTTTAGCATGGCTCAAGGATTGGCTAATAGAAGACAGAGTTGGGATAGAGGGGACATTTTCAGGAAGGTAACCTGTAACTATTGGAGTGCCACATGTATCAGTACTAGTGCCACAATTATTTATATTATGTATTAAAAATATAAGTGATTGTATGATGGAAGTGAGTGTTTGCAGATGACATAAAGATAGGATAAGAGTGAAAGCAATGAGTCTACAGAGGGTCATACAGGTTGAAAGAGGGGGTGATGACTTGGCAGATGCAATATAGTGTGGGAAATTGTGAGGTTATGCCCTTTGTAGAACAGATAAATTTTTTTTATTCATTCATGGGATGTGGGTGTTACTGTCTGAACCAGTATTTTTTTTGCTCATCCTTAGTTGCCATTGAGAAGATGGTAGTGAGCTGCCTTCTTGAACTATTGCCAACCATTTGCTGTAAAGTAAGGTAAAGTCAGCATAGTCCAACAACACCATTGTGCTGTTCTCTCATTAGACAGAGACAAGTAAGTGGTGAGTTAACCTGAGGGTCACTATGCCCCTGCAAGGTGTGAGCTTGAGCAAGTGGGACCTTCGTGGTAATCTCAACTGGGGCAAGACTTGAACCTGTGCCATTGGCGTCACTCTGCATAACACACCAACTGTCCAGCCAACTGAATTACCTAACTCCCATGTTGTCGGTAGACCCACAATGCCATTAGAGGGGGTGTTCCAGGATTTTGATCCAGCAGCACTGGATTGCTAAAACTATTGTGTTACAAATATTTGTATTTGTACAAATATTTATAGACAGAAACCAAAAATAATGTGCATCATTTTTGCTATGGCTAAAGGTATGGAGGACCAAGTGGAACAGAATATATATATTCTGATATATTCCCAAGTCAGGATGGTGAATGACTTAGAGGGGAAGTTGTAGGTGAAGATGTTCTTATGTATCTGTTGCCCTTGTCCTATTAGGTAGTTGTGTGTGGGGGTTTGTAAGGTACTGTCTAAGGAGCTTTGGTGAATTTCTGCAGTGCATCTTTTAAATAGTACACACTGCTGCTACTGAGCATCAGTAGTGGGGGGAGTAAATATTTGTGAATGTGGTGCCAACCAAGTGGGCTCCTTTGTCATGGATAGTGTCAAAGTTTCTTGAGTGCTGTTCAGGCTACCATCATCCTGGCATGGGGGGCGTGTTTCATCACGCTCCTGATTATGTCTTGTAGATGGTACGTAGGCTTTGGGGCAAGAGGTGGTGAGTTACTCGCTGCAGGATTCCCAGCCTTTGACCTGCACTTGAAACCACTACTTATTCAGCTAGTTCAGTTGACTTTCTGGTCAATGATAAACTTCCAGGTTGTTAATAATGGGCAACACAGTAATGGTCATGCCATTGAAATTTATGGGGTGATGATTAGTGCTTCTCTTGTTGGAGATGGTCATTGCCTGACATTTATATAGCACAAATGTTACTTACCCTTGTTGGCCCAAACCAGATCTTGCTGCATTTGGACATTGACTTCTTCAGTAACTGAGGAGTAATTGTGCAAAACATTCTGCGATCATCAACGATCATCCCCATTTCTGACCTTGTGATGGAGGGAAGGTCATTAGTAAAGCATTACCATTCCTGTAGTGTTTTGTTTGGTGACACTCTTAACCCTTTATCTCCTTCACTCTCAAACCTTTTATGAAGCCTCTCTTCTGTTCCACTTGCTCCTCCGCACCTTTATCCATAGCACATCATCTTTAGTTTCTCTCTGTTACACAGTAATATTTGTTAAAAGCAGTTTGAGCAATGTTGATCAGCAGGCGACACATGTATGAAAGAAGCTGTCTCCAAATAGTTATCTTTGCTTACATGAATGATTGTTGTTGTGGTGTTTGGTGTATTTGGGCGGTTATCCTCTGATTGACTGACTGGTATCACTTTGAGGCGGGACTTCCTGGCTCAAGAGGGTGGGCAGAAGTTGCAACCTCAAGCAACTAATTACTTAAACCACACAAAAGTGTTTTGTGGTTGCTAGGTCAAACAAAAGTGGAGCATTGACCCCAGTTCTGTAGCCAGTCAGTAGGCCCACAACCGCTGGTTCAATTCCAGGCAGCATATTCTCATCCAAAAGTGTCTAATTTATGGTGTTAATTAGGACAGTTTCATTAATTGCATCCACTACCCATAGATAAGCTGCCTTTCATTTAATGGAAATTTAACAGAACTGAGGGTTTGAGTTAGAAGGATTGGCTGGATAGGCTGGGACTTTTTTTCCCTGAAGTGTTGGAAGCTGAGGGGTGACCTTATAGAAGTTTATAAAATCATGAAGGGCATAGATAAGATGAATAGCCAAGGTCTTTTTTCCAATGGTGGAAGAGTTCAAAACTAGAAGGTATATATTTAAGGTGAGAGGTGAAAGATTTAAAAGGCACCTGAGGGACAACTTTTCACGCAAAGGGTGGTGCATGTATAGAATGAGCTGCCAGAGGAAGTGGTAGTGGCAGGTACAATTAGAACAATTAAAAGACATTTAGACAGCTACCCAAATGGAAAAGGTTTAGAGAGAGATGGACCAAATGCAGGCAAGTGGGACTTGTTCAGTTTGCAATACAATGCCTTGCCTGCAGCAGTTGTAGACTCGCCAACTTTAAGGGCATTTAAATGGTCGTTGGATAAACATATGGATGATAATGGAATAGTGTAGGTTAGGTGGGCTTCAGATTGGTTTCACAGGTCGGCGCAACATCAAGGGCCGAAGGGCCTGTACTGCGCTGTAATGTTCTATGTTCTAATACCTGGTTGGCACAGACAAGTTGGACTGCAGAGTCTGTTTCCGTGCTACATGACTCTATGGCCATTGGAACTACTCTGTTCCTGGACTTTTGCTATCATTGCAGATGTTCAAAACCAGGAAATTTTTTGACTTGCTGCACCCAACTGGGGAAAAAGTACTCTGAATGGTGGGATCTTCATTTGGTGGGGTGGGAGTAGAATACAAGTGTGAGTTAAGGCAGGCCTGCTGCCCCAGATGTAGATCGTAAAGCTGACACAGGGATTGTTACATGCCGAGCTGAACTGTTTAAGAGGCTGTCTCAGTTGTTTGGCACTTCAAACCAGGTGTACTGTTAAACATTTCCCTCATCCCCAACACCTCCACATGCAATTCCCATGTCTGTACAGGCCAAATGGCATCAATCCCTGTGCTTCCAGCCACCTGAATGGTTTCTCACATTCTCCATGCAACTTATGTCCGCCTCCTACCCCAGCCCCAGCCATCTCCACATCTCCTTCCAGCATCTATGCCAATTTAGTCCCAACATAGACCTCCCCATCCATTTTCATGACCATAGGCCAACTTGCCTAGTATCTGTCATGAGCAGGCCTCAGGAGAAATACTGGAATGAAAAGCATTCAAGTATCTATTACAGATTTGACTATGTAAAAAGATCTGTTATTCATGAAAACATAGTCAATGCACTTCAAGTACTTAATCCCATATAAAAAGCAGGGATTATATTTATAACCCTACATCAAACATAGCTAATGCCTTGTTTGAGCTGTCGATAAAATTGTGAAATTCTGTCCCCCAATTCCACTAATGTTAGTTGCAGAAAGCAATCAAATATTAATAATGCTATAATGATAGCACATAGGATTATGTCAAAGCACAACTATTGAAATTGTCAATACAAATATTTTTCCAATTCTCTCAGGTATGGGAAGACAATGTTTTGCAATTCTAAAAGATTAGGGAATTTAAATAATTTGACCACTTGAAATACATTAAATGTCCTTCCCGAGCATTTGTATCTATGTAAAACTTTGCAATTCTCACTCTGTACAATAAGACTTTTGACCCAGGGAAAATGGGGTCTGTTTACACAACTGTCAAGTTTCATTGCCTAACAACAGTCTATAGACTTAGTTAATAAAGTCTGGAGCTGGATGAACACAGCAGGCCAGGCAGCATAAGAAGAGCAGGAAAGCTAACGTTTTGGGTCTGAACCCTTCTTCAGAAATGACGGAGGGGAAGGGGACTCTGAAAGAAATAGAGAGAGGGGGAGGTGGTGATAGAAGGTAGATAGTAGAGCAGGTAGGTGGAGAGAAGATGGACAGGTCAAGGAGGTGGGGATGAAGCTAGTAAAGGTGAGTGTAGGTAGGAAGTGGGGGTGGGGGTTGGTCAGTGAGGTGGGAGGAGCGATAGGTGGGAGAAAAGACGGACAGGTCAAGGAGGTGGGGATGAGAGGTGGGGCTTGGGATGAGGTCGGGGATGGGGAGATTTTGAAGCTTGTAAAGTCTGCATTGACACCATTGGGCTACAGGGTTCCCAGGCGGAATATGAGGTCCTGTTCCTCCAGCCTTCAGGTGGCATCGTTGTGACACTGGAGGAGGCCCAGGATGGACATGTCATCCAAGGAGTGGGAGGGGGAGTTGAAGTGGTTCACGACTGGGAGGTGTTATTGTTTTTCACAAACCGAGCGTAAGTGCTCCATAAAGCAGTCTCCAAGCCTCCACTTGGTTTCCCCGCTGAAAAGGATGCCACATCAGGAACAGCGGATACAATATACCACGATAGCAGATGTGCAGGTGAACATCTGTTTAAGGTGGAAGGTTTTCTTGGGGCCTGGGATGGAGGTGAGGGGGGAAGTGTAGGGGCAGGTGTAGCACTTGCTGCGGTTGCAGAGAAAAGTGCCGGGGGTGGTGGGGCTAGTGGGGAGTGTGGAGCTGACAAGGGAGTCACGGAGAGAGCGGTCCCTCCGGAAAGCAGATGGGGGTGGGGAGGGAATTATATCCTTGGTAGTGGGGTCAGATTGCAGGTGGCGCAAGTGGCAGAGAATGATGCGTTGAATCCGGACGTTGTTGGAATGATATGTGAGGACAAGGGGAATTCTGTCTTTGTTATTATTGTGGGGAGGGCATGTGAGGGCTGAGGTGCGGGAAACACAAGAGATGCAGTCGCGGGTGTTTTCGACCACTGTCGGGGGAGATATTGCGGTCCTTGAAAAATAAGGGTCAGGGAGTGGAACACCTCATCTTTGGAGCAGATGCAGCAAAGGCGAAGGAATTGAGAATAGGGAATAGAATTCTTGCAGGAAGGTGGGTGAGAGGAGGTGTAGTCTAGGTAGCTGTGGGAGTCAGTGGGCTTGAAATATTATTATTAGTTTCCAGGTGGTTACCAGAGATGGAGACAGAGAGGTCCAGGAAGGAGAGACAGGTAACAGAGATGGTCCAGGTGAACTTAAGGTTGGGGTGGATAAAGTGGAGGAACTGTTCGACTCTATAGACTTAGTTGCCGTGTGATTTCACAAACCTGGGTGTAAACAGCCATTGAAGAGGCATGCAGGGAAAATCAGAGCTATCTCTCTCTCTTGTTCTTTCTCTGTCTACCAGTAAGAGACTAACCTTAAAGCAAAACTTGCTAAAAGCTCTCTCTCTCGCTCTCTCAGGCTCTCTCACTCGCTCTCACTCTCTCTCTGAAAAAAATAGTTTGATAAAACTTGACAAAGTTTCAAGTATAAAGACTCCTGATAACAACATTTCCACCTGAATTGGAAATCTAGCCTGAAAATCTTCCATAATACTGCAACTATTGTCAATTTTATCTAAAAAGACATAAAGTGCTGAAGAAATTCAGTAGGTCTGGCAACATCTGTGGAGAGAAAAATAGTGCTAACATTTCATGTCCAGTGATCCTTCATTAGAACTTAAAGACAGAGAGTAGATGTTTCATTTAGCAGTCACACCGTCTGCATTTCACTTCCCCAGTGTAGAGCAGACCACATTCCAAGTAGCGAATGGTGTAGACTGGATTGAGTGAAGTACTGGTAAATCGTTGCTTCACCTGGAAAGTGTGTCTGGCATCTTGGACAGTGAGGAGGGAGAAGGTAAATGAGCAAGTGTTATACCTTCGGTGACTGAATGGGAAAGTGCTGTGGAGGAGGAGTAGATCAGGGTGCTCCAGAGGGAACAGTCCCTTCAGAAGGCTGACAAGGGAAGGGAGGGGAATGTGTATCTAGTGGTGACATCCTGCTGGAGGTGGCAGAAATGGTGGTTTATGCTCCTTTAGATGTGGAGGCTGGTGAGGTGGAAAGTGAGGACTGGGGAGACCCAATTACAGGAGGGGAGAGGTAGAGTGGGGGCAGAAATGCAGGAAATGGATCAATATGGCTGAGGGTCCATGTCCACCACAGTGGTGGGGAATTCTCGGTTGACTAAGGGCAGGTATTTCTGAGGCCCTCCTGAGGAAGGTGGCATCATCAGAACATGTGTGACAGAGATAGAGAAGCTAAGAGAATTGAATTGAGTCTTTACAGGAAGCATGATGTATAGTCAAGGTTTATTTTTAGTTTTTTGCTAAACCTATGGTATATCTGTGGAGCTGTGTTGAGCTGTCATGTTTGTTTATAAACGTTGTGTTTGAGATTAAGGGGATATTGTTTAATTTTGAATTGTGGTTTAGTTGATAGCCATTTTTGCAATAGTTTAAAAATATGCCTTACTTATAATTAGTTATTTTTCACTTAATTGAAAAAGACCGGTGGACATTTGTTTTATTCTGGATTTCAGTGAAAAAGGAAGATACATTGATCATTTCGGTAATGCATTAAATCATTTACACTTTTGATACAGTCCATGGAGTAGTAATGGGACCTGGTTACCAATGCAGTCCTCTCAGCAGGATCATACAAGGGCTTTAATTTGGAGCTCAGGGATACCTAGAACTTGCATGCTGCTGCCTGATAAATTTGTTCACAATGATACACATGCTTCTAAATAGGATGCATCTTATGGCTCTTAGCTTGACTTATTAGCACTCATTCACTTTTGCTTACTTGGAGGCTGCTAGTCTCTTACTTTTCTTTTTAGCGCAAAGAACTAGATAACTTGTCATGGTTGGGAGCACTGAACAGTCAAGAAAATGCATGTGTTAGTACACAGCATTATACTTCATCAATGTCACACCTACAGCATATGCCAGCAGTCTACATGGCAAAAAGACTACATGTGCTTCAGCCAAATGGCCATATCTGAAGTCAAAAGTAAGCAGTCCTTTGTGTGATCAAGAGGGATTTTGATCAGTTGTTCAGTACCGCTAAAGTCAATGAAGGGGCTTATCCAATTCCAGGGGTTCAGCCACGGTTAGTCCTGCATATCAAGTTCAGTCCACCTGGGGATTACAGATACATCAGTTACTTTGAGAAATTGTCATCCCCATGGAGAGGAGAGTGACAGGAAGTCATAGCATATGCTACTCAACACAAACTGAATTTTCCCATTTTCAGTTCAAGTATTTTGCCAAATGATACTCATGACGTCTGGTTCACCATGGTTCACAGTGGCTTTTCTCACACAACTGTCTACTTTTTAACCTTATAATTACACAACTGGGCTCTTCAGTACCCTTCTTGTGCAATCGTACAGTGGGACTGGTGGAAATGCTTACTATTGTTGGATCTTCTAGCATTCATGCTTGTGATGCCTTTTCTAAAGCCCAGACCAGATACAGGTACGGATACATCTGGAGACATCAATCTCGTGGGCACAGGTGGGACACTTTTCTTGCAATGAAACAATGCAAAAGCTTGAGTATTCTGGAAGGGATGGACAACCAGTCAGTGGTGATGAAGGAGGAAGAGAGATATTGAGGTATCTCTGAGTGACAAGGAAGCACTGAGGGCAGGAAGGGTTAACCATTTTGGAGGATTAGATGAGTGAGATCCATTGAGTGAACACAACATATGCAACGGTAGAGTTGCAGCCTTGGTGCAATAAGTGTGAATTGGCAGAGTTCAAGTGAGTAGTTGACCTATGAACTTGAGACACTGGAGAGAAGATGGAGGCACTTATCATTGCAGAAGCACAGAAGGTTATTGACCTTCCTGCACTGCAAGGCATTCCTTTATACCTCAGATATAACACTGACCCAGTCTGCTATCTGGATCCAAACTGTCTGGGCCTGGCAGTATGGCCTCCTTTGATGGTCAACAGGAGAAAGGCTTGCCCTCCTTTCCGCCATCACATCCACCAGTACCTTCCAGGTTTCTGTACACGAAGCAGGGATTGAGATTTGCTTTCTGAACCATGTCCTCAGTGATAATGGTGGAGAGGCAGTTCCTGCTTGCAGCTGGGTTTTACATAAGGCATCATAAGCACGAATGCTAGAAGATCCAACAGTGGTAAGCATTTCCACCAATCTTGCTATACAATTGCACAAGAAGGGTACTGAAGAGCCCGGTTGTGTAATTATAAGGTAAGAAGCAGACAATTGTGTGAGAAAAGCCACTGTGAACCATGGTGACCCAGACATCATGAGTATCACTTGACAAAATACTTGAACTGAAAATGGGAAGATTCAGTTTGTATCGAGTAGCATATGCTATGACTTCCTGTCACGGTCTTCTCCATTGGGATGACAGTTTCTCAAAGGAACAGGAAGGTTAATTCTCTTGGAAAGAGGGCCAAATCTATGGTGAACTCTCCAGTGTTTGTTGAGAACCACAACAGCTAATTCTGTGTCATAAAGCCAACTGGGCTCAACATACAGTTCTTGGGTTACGTAAAATCTTACAATCCAATCATGTAACTTAACCAGCACAGCCTTATTTGCTGTTTATATTTCTTTAAAGCATGCCTATGTTGTATAAGTTCCTAAATCCAAGCTTATTAATTTTCTCTTATGAATCAGAAATTTTTGATCAATCAGCACCTGCATTATGACAGCTATATGCACATTGATAGAGAAATTAATTAAGTATTCTAGGGCATCTAATTACATTAAAGGTGATATATAAATGATTGTTGTATGTGGAACACAAGGCTTTGCAAATCTCTTTTTACGTAGCCAATGCAAAGGAATAAAAGATTGACACACTCCTGATATGAAACATGATGCTTCTTGTCAATTGACCGAAGATTGTTTCCAAGCTTATGAGGCCAACAACACAGCACTCCTACTAGAATCGCCAGCTCAAAAATGTTTCCTTTAGTGAAACTCCCAATTTGTAGGTATGCTTTTGTTTACCATCATTTTGACTGTGCATTTAACTCTATTTTTGTTTTGACAGGAAGATGCTTTGTATAATCGACTTCCACTGGAGAGTTTAATTGAAGGTGAGTTACAGAGTTTTGCGAGTGGGATATCAGAGAATAAGGTTGAGACAAGCAACTGAAAAGTGAGGTATTATCCTGGTCATTATTCTCATGGCACAATAAGTGATGTTGCCAAGGAGGAGTTGCTTAATATTCCTGGTGTTTAATTTCATTATTAGACATCTGAATAATGGAATTTTCTGCTCTTTGAGAGGTTCTTTCCTTACATCATTAATAATTGCTTTAATTTTAGTTTCCATTTATCTATAATTTCAACTAAGGATAAAATATTTCAGTAAAACTGTGATGTGAAGGTGCTGGGATGGAACAAAGTTAAGTCACATAACACCAGATTATAGTCCAAAAGGTTGAGTTGAAATCACAAGCTTTCATAGCACTGCTCTTTCTCCAGGTGGATTTCACCTGTGAAGGAGCAGCACTCTGAAAGCTTGTGATTTCAAATAAACCTGTTGAACAATACCTGGTGTCATGTGCTTCTGACTCAGTAAAACTGAACAAACAAACAAGTAAGCAGAAAGCAAAGAAGCACTAATGCATGTCCGTTACACACAGAAGTTTAGAAGTTGCCAGCACAGAAGGAGGCCATTTGATGCATTTTAATCTGCTGGATCGTTATAAAATTAGCCTTATTCAATTTTATGTCTTTCTGCTTAAATTTTTTTATCCAATTTTTTTGTCTTGAAAATATTTTTTCCAAATCTGAAGTTCAAGCCTTTTATTATCATGGCCTGGTATTTTAATATGAGTGACTGGCTTCTTATTCTATAGAAAAGCCAATTGAATATTGTGTCCAAAGCTTTAAAAAGAGAAAATGCAATATGTAAGGGTGGTATTTGTGCTCCCTTGTGCAGATCACATGGAAGTCATAAAATCCTACAAAGACTCAAACAGAAGCTATTTGACCAACAGTGTCTATGCTGATGTTAGTTTCCAACTGGAATTGTCAACCGCAATCCTATTGCCATTCTCTTTTCCCAATTGCAGAATCATAGACATTACATGAATGTTATTTTCTCTATTCTGTAAATCAAAGCACCACTCAGCTCTGAAATAGCTGCTGCTCAATCATTATCTGTCACTATATTATTGAAACAACTCTTTGCAGCATACCATTGTAAATATTAAGTGACAAACCTGCAGCTCAGCCTGTTCATTTACTTTTGCTGTCCTCCAGCATTCAGTGGTATTCCTTTTAATATCAGAAACAACTTCTTCAAGGCTGCAGATTTCCTTGATGTTAATTTCCATCCTCCATTTCCTCTCTAAAGTCATTAGAAATTCCATTAGTTTCTACCAAATCATTGAAAAATGGATGTTACTAAAGTTACAGATTACATGCAATGGAACTGCGACTGTAGTAAATTACCTCTCATCCTCCTTCAATCCTTTTCCTCCATTGTCCAGCTGGGATATCCTCCCATCCTATCTATCCTGTTGTTGCTAAAGAGCAGCCCACAATGGCAATTTTTCTTGCTCCTACACCATTATGTCTGAAATTAGCCAAGGATCTTGGCAGCCTCAATCTACCATTGCTAACTTTGCCTTCAGCTGTTGAGATCCTAAATTCTGGAATTGCATCAAGCCTCTACTCCTCTGTGCTCCTTAAAACCTAAGCCTTCAACCAAGTACTTTTTCCCCATCTTGCTGTTTTCTTACATCAAATTCTGTTTAATGTTGTTCCTTTGAAGAACTCTGAAGTTTTAGCGCAGTGATGGTGTAATGCTGGTGCAAGTTGGTGTTGAGGAACATTATCTTTTATTTCCCTCTTTCAAAACCATCTGAAAGTTCCACTCCTGGTTCTCTGTCCTGGCAAATCACTGCCCTCTCTCCAGTCTCCATTTCTGTTAGAATGTTTCCGTGTGTAGAATGTTTCTCAAGGAAATGACTCATCACTAACTCATCAGGGGTATTTAGAGATGAGCAATAAATGCTCTTGTTCCAGTGACACCCACATCTTTAAGATCCTTGCTTCTAATTAATCTTCTGCTAAAGTACTTACTTACACCATTGTCACCTCTAGATTTGACTGTTCCAATGTTCTTCAGTTTTCCAATTCTCTTGCTTGCCAACTCTCCAAATTCTGTATATTTTAAATCACTTCTAAACTCTGATTTTTTTAATTCATCTGTGTCACGGCATTGGCTCATGTAACCTGAATAACTCTGATTTAGAATTTCCAACCTCTTCCCCCAGTCCTATACACCCACCCTCACCCCACAACCCAACACCCAGATCACAATTACTCAAATTCTGGAATCTTGTGCATCCCCATTTTCTGGTCATTTAGGACTCACCTTAAAACCAATTTCTTTCATCATATGTTCGGCATTTCTAACAGTATCTTTGGTTTACTGTCGTTTTGGCTGATTACATCTTTTGATGTTTTTCTGATTAAAGGTCCCATATAAGTGCAAGTTGTGGTCAATAAACAATCTGACCTGCATCAGGCAGCAATAATTAGCATAGATTATGAATATGTTGGACTGTGACAGTGGCAGATGGGTGCTCAGCCTCTGTGACATCACATGTAATATAGTATACCACTCCCATCTCCTTGACTCCACTGGTATCACATTACTTGCTCAGTTATTAATATCACTTCTCATTATAACTGGAACTATTTATCCTAATTTCTAATTCTGAGAATATATGGGCAGTTTATGAACTTTAAACTGTTTTTTCTCTTAGCCATTTCACATGAAGCACTTTTATAAATCTCTTGCTTTTACTTCATAATAAATCAGTATCTTCTGCTTGTTTTATCATGCCTGTACATAAGGCTTTTCAGGGCTTTCTCATAATAACTTGCTGTATATCTAATGTTTTATTTAGAATTCCACAGTTTTCTCCTCATTTCTGCTCAGATACACAAATTTACTTTGCCATGTCCATCATTATACCTCTTCGTATTTGTCCTTTGTTTATGCATGAGTGCTTCAGAAGAAGTTATTTGCCATAACTCTCATTAACAGACTAAAGAGAATCTGCTGAATTGAGCTTTCTGAATCATCTTCTATGCTCCACTTAGCAAATTTCCTTACACTTAGCTAGATTTATGATGGGTTTATTTCTTGTTCCGGTTGAATGCCTCTTTAACCTGTACAGTATTGCTGATCGGCTCCCTGTGTGTGTTTTTATTAATTAAATCTCCCATCACAGAGTTCATCAGAGTATAATTTTCACCGATCATTTGGAAACCAAAAAATTTAACACATGTCCCCTTCAAAAGGTGAAATTATATTATTTGAGGAATATTTAAAGATGAGTTGGAAATTCCATAAGTTTAATCCACAAAATCTTTAAGTGGTATAACTACACAGTTTCATGAGTACTGTATAAACCTATGTTATCTGAACATGACTGAGACAGTGTGGTAGCATTGTAAGCTTGTAAAGCACAGTCAGCTGATCATTTATAATTGCTGCAGTGACTTCAATAAACAGTAGTAACTGTACTTTCAGAAGCAATTTATTGGCCCAGATCTTCCAGCTTCCGGAAAATCAGAGCCTGGACATAGCATGAAAGATTGAGCCCGTGGAAGCTCCAGTGCAATAACTATGTGGTAGAGAATTAACTCCACAGAGGCCAGTATCCCATCACCAAGTCACCTTTTGTTTACACAAGAAGAGTCCTTCACCCTGGTATTGCATCCTCAGAGTCAGCTATCAGAATGCCAGAATTTCTAACGGTCCTGTTTTTATCTGTCAGCCAGGGCTCCTCAATTGGACCACATTAACAGCCCCAATCAGGGAAGTCATATTCTATGAGGTCCAGCTGGTAGACCTCATTAAAATCACGACATCCCTCCCATCTACATCCAAGGGCAAAGGTTGGTCCTTTCTCTTGGAGAGCCTCCTGGGGTATTTTAGCACCGGGTCAGGTTCCTCCAACTTGGCATCCAATTCAGGCAGTGTGTGACACATGGGAGCTCACCTCTTGTGCCAGGAGTGCCTCAGTAGAATTTCATTTTCTTCTTCTGGTGACAAAGGCGTCAAGGTGGCTACATCCGTCATGTCCATTTCAGATTCAGGGGACTCATCAACGCTTGATGGAGAGGGTAAGCTCGCGGGTTCTGGCAGCATTTCCATCTGTTCCGAGGGCAGGGAATGTTTTGCTCCTACACTGTTTACAAATTCATGGCTTTCACATGGTCCATGTGCTTGTTCAGGACTGTTACACCTACCCAAACTTTGTCCGTTACTGGTCCTAACCTTGCAGCAATCATGCCTGTTACCTGTGTAGGGTTATTTCTGTGATTCTTGCACCAAACTTCATTCCCTGTATGAAATGGTCTCTCTCGCTTGGCGGAGTCTTATGTCTGGCATTAGTGTTCCAAATGCCATTTCTCCCTCCCCAACAGATCCAGGAAGATCAGACTTAACCTGGTGCAAAGTCTTCTACCGATTAGCAACTGTGCTGGTTTTACCTCTGTAGTTGCGTGTGGGATGGTCCTATAATCAAATGAGAACCATTGCAGATTGGTGTGTAGTGTGGCTGAAGGCTGTTTCTTCAAGCCTGCCTTCAAAGTTTGGACTCTTTCTGCCAGACTTTTGGTTAATTGATGGTATGGAGCTGTCCTTATATGTTGAATCCATTCGATTTTAGGAAATACCCAAATTCCCTGCTGGTAAATGATAGCCCGTTATCTGCGACCAATACTTCTGAAGGTCCATGTATTTCAAAAGATACATGCAGTTTTTTTCTGTAATCACCCCACCGTTTGACGAATGAACTCTGTGCACATCCAACCACTTCGGGTGAACATCTACAATGACCAAGAACATTGACCCTATGATAGGTCCTGCATATTCAACATCCAGTTGAGTCCAAGGTTTACCCAGCCATTCCCACAGATGTAGGACACCTGCTGGCAGTAATTTTTGTCCTTATTGATACTCTGGGCACTGACCCACCAGTGTGGTTATTTCTGCACATAAGCCTGGCCACCAGACATAACATCTCACCAACATCTTCATTTTGGGGACACCTGGATGCTCCTGGTGAGGTTCAGTCAGTATTTGGTGGTGACCTTTCCTTGGGACAATCCCCCTTGCTCTCCATAACAAAATGCCATTCTCTACCATGAACTGGTCTGTTCAGTTCCAAAAAAGTTTAATTTCTACTTGTGATCGCCCTTTGGTTTTCCCCATCACCACCAGTTTTTTTTTTTCAGTATTGCAAGGACTGAATCTTTCTGCGTCCAAAGTCTGTTACTGTCAGCATGTCCAGAAAATGTAATATAATTACAGACTCTTCCAGTGGGGGTGCCACCAATGGTGTATCTGCTAATGGGATGTTGTTCAATGTATCCACAATCGCTACTAGGCCTCCCAGACAGTGTTTTAACCTGAAATTATACACTTAGTATTAGGGCCCAACATTGAATGCAGCCCAAAGCTATGGGCAGCAGTGCCTTGTCCTCTTTGAGCAGACTAAGTAGACCCACACCACACCTTCACTCACCTGCAGCCCACACCTCCACCACCTATCACCCCCAGCTCTTCACCCAATCGCCATACCGATCCCTCACCCAGCTACCATCTAGTCCTCACTCTCCTGCCACCCCAACCCTTACCCACCTACCACATGACCCTTCACCCACCTACCTGTGCACAGCCCGTCACCGCCCCCACCCCAACTCCTCATCCACCTGTCACCCAACCATTGCCCCATCCTCCTGCCTCTCGAGCCCTTCACTCACACAACTACTAGCCCACTCACTCATTCACACCCAGTTTACCCACTTTCCTTCTCGAATTGCCTTCTTTCAGTAGCTTGTCAAAAAAGCTTTGAGACTCTTTACCTTTAATTACGTACCAGAGTACGACAATTAATGCTGTAAAAATGGAATTACCTTCAATAAAGATTCTCCATGTTACTCTTTGCAAGGTTTGCTGCACTGCGTGAGTTAGAGTGGATTCTGCATTGGAAGTTGGGCGTGAAAACTTATGGGAAGCTCAGTCACAAACATTTTATCTGATCTGGGTCTAAAGATCTTGAAACATTACCACCAATACAACCACTATTTCTAGAGCCACTTCTTTAAGTACTGTGTGAGGTAGAACACCAGGGCCTAGGATTTATCAGCCTTAATCCCATCAATTTCTCTTACACCATTTCTCTAATAATGCAGATTTGCATCAATTCCTCCCTCTCACTAAGCCCTATTTTCCCCATCATTTCTAGTACGTTATTCATGCCCTCCTTTGTGAAGACAGAAGCTAAATGTGAATTTAGATCATCAGCCATTTCTTTGGTACCCATTATAAATTTTCCTATTTTTGACTGTAAGGGGCCTATATTAGCTTTCACCAATCTTTTTCTCTTTACTTATCTATAGAAATTTTCCAGTAGTTCTTCTGTTCTCCTCAAGGTTACTCTCATACTCTATTTTCCCCTTAGTCAATCCTTGATCCTCCTTTGCTGACTTCTAAACTGTTTGCAAACCTCAGGTCTATTGATTTTAATTGTCAATTCTTATGCCTCTTTTTTGCATCTAATACTACCTCTAACTTTCTTCATAATCCTTGGTCTGTACTGTTCTCTTTGCACACTTGTGTCAGACAGGAATTAACATTTTTTGTAGTTTATCCATTCGTTCTTTTAATGTTTTCCTTTGCCAATACACTGTCATTCCTTTCAATAACATTCCCCAATCCATCATAGCCAACTCACGCTTCATACCATCATAGATTCACTTATTAAGATTCAGGAACCTAGTTTCAGAATCAGCTATCATATTTTCCATCTTGATGAAGAATCCTATCATATTATGACCACTGATCATCAAGGGGTCTTTCACAACTACATTTCCAATTATTCCTATCTCATTGTATAATACTCAATCTAAGGTGGCCTGTTCTCTCGCTGGTTCCTCAATGTATTTACCCAGAAGACCATCCCTCATCTGTTCTAGGAATTCCTGCTATACAGTATTGTGACTAAGCTGATTCACCCAATTTATATGCAGATTAAAGTCACATATAATTACAGATGTTCTTTTATTGCATACATCTCTGATTTCCTGTTTAATTCCATTCCCAACATGATATAATTGATCTATATGCCATCCCCATTAATGGTTTTGCCCCTTGATATTGTTTAATTCTATTCACACAGATTCTAAAATGTCTTAGCTAATTTGTCCCTCAATACTGTGTTTGCGTCCTCTTTGCCCAGTAATGCAAACTTCACCACTTTTCCTTTTTGTCTGTCTTTCCAAAATACTGAATACCCTAGATTTTTAGTTCCCACCCCTGGATATCCTACAGCCATGTCTCCGTAATCCCAACTGTATCATACCTGTTTACGTCTATTTGCGCGATTAATTAATCCACTTTATTTGAAATGCTCCATGCATTCAGGCAGAAAGCCTTAAGGTTTGTCTTTTTAACATTCCTTGTCTCTTGCCCACTTTTTCTTATTGTGGCATTCTTTGATTTTGGCCTTTGATTCCTCTGTCTATCACTACTGTTATTCCCCTTTTGTCTTTTGTTCTTGTCTTTGATTCTCCTTCCTCACACTTCTTGCATTGGTTCTCATTCCCCTGTCAGAGAGTCATAGAGTCATACAGCATGTCAAAAAGACCCTTCAGTACAACTCATCCATGCTGACCAAATTTCCCAAACTAAACTAGTCCATTTGCCTGTGTTTGGCCCATAGCCCTCTAAACCTTTCCTGTTTATATATCTGTCCAAATGTTTTTTAAATGTTGCAACTGTGCCTGCATCTACCACTTCCTCTGGCAGTTCATTCCACATACAAACCACCCTCTGTGTGAAAAAGTTGCCCCTCAGGTCCCTTTTAAACCTTTCCACTCTTTCCTTAAAAATACGCCCCCTGGTTTCCCCTATCCATGGTCCAAAAATATGGTAAAGTGAGTACCAAATTGCATACCAGCTCCCTGCTGATTGTCACAGAAGGTGATGTTGGATGTTAAATCTATTACTTCATGGTGGCAATTGGTTCATGATGTTGACATCAGCCCTTCTTTCTTAAATGCTACAATTTCAGCTTGTCTCAATTCATAGCACTCTTATCTAACATAGAAGACTGGGGATTCAAATTCCACTACTGACGATTCATCACACAAGGTAGGCTGATGTTCCAGCTCATTATGAAGCTTGTCTTTCATTGTTGAGAGACAATAGTTTTGAGATGAAATATTAAACTTGCCTACCATTTCAGCTGTATATGAAACATCTTTGGTGGTATTTTGAAAGAATTCCCTCAGTGTCTTGTCCAAAGTTCCTCCAAGTGATTCCACTCCTTGCCATTTCAGTGATGTTACTGCTTGCAAATTAACTACAGTTCAAAATAAATTAATCAGTTACAAAGTACTTTGAGAAGTTATAACAACACATATTCTTCCAAGTTCTTTTATTTACCTAATGATTACACTGATGTGTTTCAGACAACACATCCAGCTATCCCACTGGTAGCCACCAGTTATCACAGGTGTCCAGCTTAATGATAAACACAGACCATGTTGCCGATTTTAAGGAACCGTTAGAATACAGAGTCAACTGTACGGAAAAATGGATCGATTATGAAGACTTTTTCAAGTGTTTCCAGTAAGTCCATATTCCTGCGATTATTGTTCATTTGAGCAGTTACAAATTTAAGTTCTTCTAATGTTTGTACCCAAATACTCATTTCTATATGTAATTCAGATTTTAAGAAATCAGGGATCAAAAATTATTGGGCTTCAATCCTTGTGTCTATGTTAGGGTTCCACTTGCTGGACTCCTTCAGCTTGGACCCTGCTGATGTTCCTGTTGTCAATGGAAGGGCATGCCTTTTGCATGGGGCCGATAAGCGTTTTAGTATTGAATCAAACAACACATGAAGTGCATCAACAGAAAGGGGAATTGATTGGAGAAGGCATTTTCATTACCTGAGTTTTTTGAGCAAGCTACAGGCTCACATCAGGTTGAACTAGCAGTGCAGATCTGCAAGATGTGGCACCACACTGGGGCTAACTGCAAAGCCCAGAAAGGAACAGGTCATAACTCTTTTGCACACAAGGTTCTGCATATGATATCCTGTTCAGTCAAGAGATTTGTGAGAAAATTGCTTATGACAAAGTAATTAAAGTATTTATCGTTTCCTTCAGTCAATGCTATTATTGAATGGGTGGAATTTAATGAGTTCACCCAGCGATTGGGAGAGAGTGGTGATTAATTTATTAGTAATTTCCTGCCAGCTGGCATAAATCGTAAATGTACTAATTTTAAGGAAGAATTCAGCCAGGACAAAATAATCATATGGGCTTAGAGAAAACACTGGGTATTGTCAAAGGCTATACATTTGGCCAGACAAGTAGAAGATAGAAAACAGAATTATACAGAAATACCAGTGAGGTGGATACTTATTATTTGTTAGGTTCTGAAGTAAAAATGTGGTTCCAGTGGTATTACAAAGTGGTAGCACAGTGGCGATCAGTGTTACCAATGTTACAATTACAGTATTGCCAATGCTAACAGAGTGGTGGAGAAAGGCAGCATTGGAGCAAAGACTGTCTCACTTATACCACAAACTGTCCTTTTTTTTAAGATGGATCATTTTAAAGTGATGTGTTGCAGCAAGAAGCTTACAGTTCAGAAGCAAACAGAAATACACAAAGATTAGCAAAATTCAATGAATTGAACTTGTTAAAGAGTTAAAGGTGGTCTACCTAATTGAGTTTAATGGCTAAACTTTAACTTGTTGGCATGCAGAAGTTTTGGCAACAGACGTAAACCATGTTTTAATAGCTGAAGTTTCAGTTCATTCTGGAACTGAACCATGGTTTCAACAAAACATGCAGCCAACATGTGTAAAATTCTGTGGATCAGGATGCGTGCAATTTTAAATCATGGAACAAGTGACTGCCACACTTCAGTATAAAGAGAGGAAAATCATAGAATTCTTATGTGTAATCCAGACCAGGATTGTCCATTTTTAAACGGAAGAGCTTGAACAGATTTACTGCTAATTTACAAAGTGAAGGAATTGGCACAAGAAGCCTAAAGATTTTAGAGCTGAACTTCTTCAATTATTCAATATGCTTAGAAAGCTGAAAACAACTTATCACATCAGCTTACATCCTGAAGAAAAGCTGGCCTGTTTGTTTACACTGAGAAAAGTTCCTCACCCACTTTTGCAGTAGGTGAAACAAGAAGTTGACTCAATGGACAGAATCTTCCCAACATCTGATCAACGTGGACAGTGATATCTAAGGAGTGGGCCACAGTCAGTGCTGCAGGCATCCAGTGCAACCAGTCTATGAAGTCTGAGTAAGTCAGTCAGGGGGGCTGTGCAGAGATCAGTCAGAGGTCTGTCCATTCATCACTAGAGACTATCTCTCAAAATCAGTCAGGGGGTGGGTGGGCCATGGCCAGTACTGGGGATCTGTCCAGTGAAAGTGAAGGGGGATAATCAGAGGCCATTGCTGTTTTAGGGAGTTGGAGAATTCAATTATGGGGTTGGGACAGTATGCTGGAATGGAGAGGAAATAATAATTGTGAAGGGAAGGCAACTGTTGATATGGTGGAGAGGTTTGTGTATTCCAACAATCCCTGGATGCCATTGGGAACTCCTTGCTCCTGGTAGGACCACCCTTGGCAGCAATGTTGTGGGGTGGGAGAGGGAGGGTAGTGGTGGGGTGTGTGTGTGTGTGTGTGAGAGAGAGAGACAGAGGGAGAGTTAAAGGGAGGTGCCAGATGAAGCATGATCAAAAAAAGTACTCTGTGGAAGAATTTCCATAGGAAGCCAGTGCATCTCATTGGCTGTAATGGCACAGGAAACCTGGCCCAGCAAGTCATTGGTCATTTTGTTTGGACAGTGATGTCTTTGGGCAGCAGTATCTGTGACTGAGCAGTCCTCTTCAGGATGCCTTCTGCTCACCCCAGATGGGCATGAGAACTATATAAAGTATCTTAAAAACAGGTTATTTCACTTTCTCATCGGTAGAAAACCACATACAGAAGGATCAACATGTTCATGATACCTGTTGTTTAAAATAGTGGCAACTCATCCATTGTACTCCCAACAACTTAATGATGAGACAGGGAGGGAAAGAATGGAAGCAGTCCTAATGTCCAGATTCCACTGTCCCCCGGGACAACCTGGCCCCATTTTTCCAAAAATCTGTGGGTCAGGAATCAACCTGAACAGTCGCATGAGGACCCTTGGCAGAAACCCACAACCCTGACTAGCCATGATCCTTGTGTTGACGGATTGGAGTTAAAAAGAAATCGCCTTTTACTGAACTGGATTATCCCAAATCAAAATCGATCTGACGGCGAAGAGAACTTTGAACTTGAAGCGTTTTGTGGAATATTTGGGGTGGGAGTAACATCAGTAATATCTGGATGGCTAATGGGTTAATTATTTGGTGTGTGCTGATATAGTTTTTTATAGGAGTGACAAGGATAATCTGTAGGAACCACTGAGGGTAATCTGAAGGAGTTACTTAAACAATCCATAAGAGTCACTGGGGCTTTCAGGAAGAAACACTGGAGGTAATCTGTATAAATTACTGGGGTTAACTTACAAGAGTTACTGGGGATAATCTCTAGGTATATTACTGAGCTAACCTATAGGAGTAACTAAGTAATAAATAGCAGTCATTGATAATAATCTATAAAATTTGATGGTGGTAATTTCTAGTTCCGTTGCACGTCACACCTCTCTGCTGCTTCCCTGTCCAGCCTCCAGCAGGCTGTTGCTGCTGCTATTAATGATCATTTACTCCAGCTTCATTCTAAGGCAACCATGGTGCTATCCATCCCAATGAGTAGAATTAAGCCTCCAAGCTTACTCACAACAGTCTGTCTCGGCGAGAGAAAGAAAAGTATTTGTGAGCATTTCTGAGTATTTCTGTTTACATTCTCTGTGTCTGCAGGCTTCAGGCCCAAGAACTGCCAGTCTTCTCACTCTGGAGGTACATGTCATGTCATGTTTTAAGAAGTTCAGGAGACCTGCTCCAGTTACAATGCTGGGTTTTGCTACCATTTACAGAGTTAGATATTTAAATTTGAATCCGCCTCTCCATATTCAACTAGCAGAAGACACTGAAGAAGACACAGCCACCAACTGCCCAGTTTTAAAAAATAAGTTTCCTGCCATGTCTATTCTGCTCACAGCCCCAGCTTGTGGTATCTGTCAGCTTGATACTGGAATAATTTCATTGGGTGTGACGTATTACAGGAGTTTGTGTGGGTATAAACGGTACTTCAGAAATGTGAGTTCATTCTATCTTTCACTAATCGAGTGTAAAGTTCCCACTGTTCATTATTTCCATCTCGGCTCTAGTAAGGTCCCAGCAGAATCTAACTTGGTAAATGTAACACTACGAATCAAGAAGGGATGAGGTGGAGGAGATTAAACCGGGAACAACAGGCCAGTTCCCTTGACATCAGTCCAAAGACTGGAGTGCAAGGATGCAGAAGGTATGCTGCAATTGTACAAAATCCTGCCTGGACCCTGCTTGTGAGAAGATCTGGACACCACACCTTAGGAAAGCTATATTGACACAGGTTTAGAAAAATGATAACCTGGACTTCAGAGGTTAAGTTATGAGGAGATATTATACAAAGGAGGCCTGCTTTCTCTAGAATTTAGAAGGTTAAGGGGTGATCTGATTAAAATATTCAAGATATTAACAGGAAAAGACAGGGTAGACAAAGACAATGGGAATTCTAGAACTAGAGGACATAGTCTGAGAATTAGCACCAGACCATTCAAGAGGTATGTTAGGAAGCACTTCTGCACACAAAGGGTGGTAGATATTTGGAACTCTGTTCCACAAGTGGCAGAGGTTGCTGGACCAATCATTAATTTTAAATCCAAGATAGATAGATTTTTGTTAAGCAAAGGTATGAAAGGATTTGGGATAAAGGCAAATCAGTGAAGTTAGGTCACAGATCAGTCATGATGAATGGTGGAATAGACTCAAGGGGCTGAATGGCCTACTCTGTTCCTATGACAAGAATCTAAAGAATCTATAAAATGACAAGAATGATTTAGCAAAGACAGCTTTTTTTAACAACACAATGATGACATATTTCACTGACAGTGAAATGTTAATCTTCCAGTTGGTGATATCATGAACTTGGGTTTTTAAGCTAGCAAGTACAATATGAAAAACAAGCTACCTAAGGTGCTGGAAATGTGAAATAAAACAGAAGAAATTGGACGTAATCAGTAGTTCTGACAGCATCTATGGAGAGAGCAAAGGGGTTCATGTTTCATATTAATCACCTTTTGATGAGCCCTGCACATGTTTGCCCCTTCAAGTTTGTGTGTCTCTTTGCTAAAAATATTTAAAGGAGCCATATGGTCAAAGAAATTGTCTACATTTGAAAAAAGTTGCCAAGACATTGCTACTGAGTATCCCCAGCATTTTTTTTATATATTATAGATAAGAAGTAGGATGTGTTGTTGTGGCATCTCTGCCCCATAGCCAGAAGCTCTGGGTTCAAGTCCTATTTTAGGACTGACGACCATGGCAGGTGCATTAATAATGTGTCAAAACAGGCTAAAGATCAATTTGAAATCCATAAAACAGGTACCACCAACTCACAGTAAGAATGGAAAGGGTTCCTGGTCAGATACGCAAAGCTACAGACTAAACTATGCATAGCTACAGGCTACAGCATGCATCTGAAACTATGTTTCTGTAGCAAATCAGATTCCTTTAAGGGTCTGTTGGCTCGAATGCTGTTGTGGACCAGATTGATGCCAACAGGACAAGGTTCAATCATTATTATGGCTGGGATGGATTCAGGACCTGCCTCCTTGCCATTCCCATGGCTGGAGGTTCTGACACTGTAGATTGGAGGTGCTTTCAGGCAGAATGCTCAAGCAGGACAAAAATATAAGAAGTATGGCCCAATCTTTTGGGCCTTTCAAGTTCATCTTCAACATTGATCGTATTAAATTTTCATTTGCTTCCAGGAAATTGATCATTTTCCATAATCCAAATAAATACACATATTCGTTGCAAAAGTCATGCTTGAAGGTAATCTTCTTGTATTTGATGTATTTTAGTTGCATTTCTAATTTTATTTTATAAGTTTTGTGGTAAATACATTTCACCCTTCTGTGAACTTCTATTTATTATATTTTCTGTTATATTTCCAACAGACTGAAATCTGTATTGTGTAATAAGATGCAATCGCGTTTATATTCAATTTTAAATACATACCTGCATGATGTCATAGTTTATGAAAAGGCTCAAATGCCTGTCATCTCCCTTTTGTTTGATTACATAGCTTGAGGTACCAGGTGAATTGACTGACTACCGTAATGTATCATTTGCCTTGTTCATATTTCAGACTCATAACAATATAAGCTGTAAATGCTATTGTATCTTATTAGACACTAAAAACTGCTGTCTATAAGTTAATGTTATCAGTATTATGTTTTAAAATGTCATCTTCCTCATCATGTCTTTCATAACCCAAGCCAATGAATAGTTAGGAGAAGATTTGCCAAGTACCAAGTGAACCTTATTTCCTGTAAACTATGTGCCATTAGGGTATATGTTTGAAACCAGTACAGACTCATTGGATAATGTGATATTTTCCAAGATGACCTTGGAACCTTATGGTATATCCTGCCAGTATGTAGTACAGGCAGTCCCTGGGTTGGGAGTGGGTTCTGTTCTGGAGTCCACTCACAAATTGACTTGTATGCAAGTCAGAACACAATACCAAACTATTTAAGATAACAAGCATGGGGCTGGATGAGCACAGCAGGTCAAGCAGCATCATAGGAGCAGGAAAACTTGACGTTTCGGGCCTAAACCCTTCATCAGAAAATCACCAAACTATTTAATGCAGCCGGTCAGTCATAAGTTCAGGAAATGGTTGTACATTGTAAAATTACACCCCCTCATATGTGATCACATTCGTAAGTAAAAGCATTTGCAAGTCAGACAGTTTTAAATTGGGGACTCCTGTACTATGCAAAGATTGAGGTAGTTCACTGCTTCCAATCATCCTTCATATCTCTGCTTTGTTTTGGGCTATCTAGTGATTAGTAGTAAAGGATAAACCAGAGTATCTCTTGAAGAAGCATGGTTCTTAGAAATCAACAAGTTTTAATTGAAACACAGGAGATTAGCACGAAATCAAAATGCTCACCAACCTGATGTTAAAACCAGGAAATTTCTTATTTTTAACTGTGTCCTAATTTTTCGGATGTTAAACTGGCTCCCTTGGAGTTATGTGCACCTCATCTCTTTGATTTGTTGATCCCTGGATGTCTTCAGTCACCTTGTTTGTTAGTTTGACTGATGAAGCAGATTTTCTCACACCCTCAGTCATGTTGTTGAAAGTATGTTGCTCACTTAATGCTATCTTTGTCATTGGCATTGACAATGCTGCTGTATTAGTTATTTGACAAAGCGTTCTGCTATCTGAACATCATTAACAATTCCTGAATGAGTGCAGATTTGTTGCACTGCTCATTGTTGTTCTCAGTATTGGCTTCTTCTTCCAAACTCTGTTGTGCTTGAAGTTAGTATTCACTAACACAATTACAAATTGAATGACAGTAGACCTTGCCAGAATTTGTACAGTAGCTATGTTCTGGTATTTCCTTCTTTTACAAATCATTTTAACTTTGTATTTCAGTAATATTGTATTGATTTATTCAATGCAGCTTTAAATTGTATTACTAGCTGTTTTGTACTAATTCACTGCTTTCAAACTTTATAAAAACATGTTTATTTTTATAATCAGCACTTTTGTGTAGCTTTGGGACAGTGAGGACTGAAGATGCTGGAAGCTAGAGTCAATAAATGTAGAGCTGAAAAAGCACAGCGGGACAGACAGCATCCAAGGATCAGGAAAGTCAGCCCTTCCTGCTCCTGGGATGCTGTCTGCCCAGCTATGCTTTTCCAGCTCCATATTTATTGACTCTAGCTTCCAGCTGGACTTTCCTATTCCTCGGAAGCTGTCTGACCGGCTGTGCTTTTCCAGCTCCACATTTATTGACCTTTGTATTGTTTATTGTCTTTTCTCACCACTCTCAGGGCTTTCCTGTCATTTTTCACAACCATAAATGGTGACCAGCTGTTTTTTCTAAGGTTTTTCCACCTTCAACAGGCATTATGGAGTGGTCCCACTTCTTTCTGATGTAAGAGACCATATTTCTTTTTGGACTATAGACTGAAATTTCAAAAATGGACACTGTTTTAAAAGGAGACAAAATAAAAGAATTTGTTTGCAGCTTCGGAAAAACAAGTGAAGCTAACTGGTACATATAAAACAATGTTATTTCTGGGGATGTTGTGTAGACAAATCAGTTCCACCAAGGTGTGTTCAGGGCAATTTTACCCAGAGACAGTCTTTTAATTGTTTTTTTTTTAATTGGCACCTATTGTCAATTGTAGCTTAATGCAGACTCTGTGGGTCAGTGACAAAGAGAAGCAAAGAGACTTCAAGAAGTTAGCTGCATCAATCTTCTCTCTCTCCTTTCTATATAAACTTGTTCTCTTCAATTTTCTGCTGAAAACGTAGGGAAAAACACATTCAGAAATTATGAAATAGCTTGAAAATCGAAAGACAACCCCAGGCAAACCAAACAAATCAGTGAACTAAAGACTGATGAACATCAAATGCGAATAACATTGAGGCATCATTGAAGATTGGAAAGGGATTGTGGACCTGACTCGTCAAGTGTATTTAATTTTGGACTGGTGATACAGGAGTGTGTTTCTCTGACTATATTTCCCCTCCACTCATATTGTGTTTTTTACTTTGTGTGTGTGTGCCTGTCTGTGTGTGTGTGTGTGTGTGTGTGTGTATATTAGAAAGGAGTAAATTTAAGACATATAAATTACAAATTCTGTTTTTTTACTTAACTCTAATAAGACAAAAGCATTATATAGTTTGCTTTTATCCTGAATAGCCATGAGTCAGAAGAAAATTGGAATTTGTGGTGGCTTCATTACATTTTCACATTTGTCATTGGGTCGAGGAATAATGGGGTTAATTTACAGTACTCTATACCAGTGGGCCATACCACTGGATAAAATGGATGTTCCACCAACATTCATGGTCTAAAATACCAAGCACTTTCTTTTACACAAAAATTTAAAAGAAATTCTCTGTCTACGATCTTTACAAAGCTTTCTGCTGAAATCACAAAGTAATTACTGAGTCCTGGTCCTTTTAAATCCGTTGTTCCTCTAACCTTTGTTCTTCGGCTGGACTCATTCACTAGTTTATTTAAATTTCCCTGGTTCAGTTTAAATAAATTTGGAGGCCTTCCTAATTTTCTAGCCCCAGCCTAAAGTTATTTTCTGGCCCTTTCACTATTTCTTGCAGCTCTGCCATCTGGACTCTAAAATTGATAACAGCAATGTTCGTTATGAGATGTGAGAATTCTCTTTTACATTCACCTACCTTCCTTTTCCAGTCCTTGTGCAGTTGATCAAACTTATTTCCCTTTTCCCTTAGGAATCTGTAATTTTACCTCCTGGTTTCTTTGATTTTTCCTTATAGAGTCCCCTTCACTAAGTTTTATGTGCAGCTAGCTCTTTCTCTTTTGCCTACACTCCAGTCCTAGCACTACTTACCAGCTTCTGAGTGAAGTTTTGCCTTTGCAGTCCTGAGCCTGCCTATTGCTGCTTCCACAACTGCTGCTGTTTCTGTCTGTTGGCAATTGTGTTTCAGCTGCCAACTGACTGTCAGTATTTTCTTAAAGTGGTAATATTCTCAAAGTGGTAAACTTAGTTGCTTAAAACATTTTATTTTCTTCTGGGTCAGCTATACTACTTCCCCTCATGGTGACGTTAAATCTGAAGTGCTCCAGCCAAGTGGTATTTTTCCAAATGAACCCTTCTGGTATCTTGTAGTATATGGTAGTAAATAAGTGTTATTTGAGATGGTTTGCTGTCATCTATCCTGCTTTGTCTTTGTTTTGTCTATTCAGTGATTAGTGGTAGAGATACAACACAGTACAATATCTTCACTATTCTTAAATAACAAGAGGGATACTGGCATGATAGCAACAAGTATGAAGACATTTGGTCAGACATAATTATAAGATCCATAGAGAGCTGATACAGATACATTGCATCCTCTGAAAGCGAGAATAGCAATCCTTGTCTTATCCCACAGACTGTGGGTGGAGCTAATGTAACATTAACATTAACCTCTTCAGAACCATGAGCTTATACAACAGATAAAATAATTCATTTTTGTTTTGGCTGTAAAGTTCTTGCTCACATGAGTATTAGAATGAGTATTAGTCAAAACTCCACGTGCACATCTTGTTCCTTATTCCTCTGTTCCATATTCTTTCATGTGCCTACATTGCATCTTGCAAACTATTAATATTGACTCAGCTTCAGTTACTAGCTCATGTATTCGGTTGCTCCACGACCCTCTGTGGGAAAAAAACTCCTGTTTTCTATCCAAAGGTTTAGAAATAATCTATATCTGTGGCCCCTGTTCTGACCCTCTCAATCACTTTAACATTTTAATTACTGTTTAAGATCGTTTCTTAGTATCCTGTTTTAATATGAAAAACCCTCACTTAAAAAGAATACAATTTTCAAGAAAGGAAGGTGAATTAAGAGCAAAATAACATAGTATTCTGAAGCAAGGCTGTATGACAGGGCAGGCTTGAGCACATGTGTTGTTGAAGAATAGATTCAGAACTTGTTCATCTTCTCTCCCACCTATCCACTCCACCGATCCCACTGACCAATCCCCACCATTCCCTACCTGCACTCACCCATCACCATCCCACCTACCTTCCCCAGCCCCAACCCTCCTCTTTCTGTTTATTTCCCAGACACCTTCCCCCTCCCCATTTCTGAACAACGGTCCCCACCCGAAACGTCTACTTTCCTGCTCCTCTGATGCTGCTTGGCCTGCTGTGTTCCTCCAGCTCCAGACTGCGTTGTCAGTATCAGAACCCAAGTTTTTAGCAGAGTTCATTGTATGAAGGGTACATTGCTACAATTCTTATAACTACTTCTGTTTAATCAAAGAAAACTGTAACGTTGGTCAAGTATGCCTTTCCTTTTGTAAATCAAAATTTCTCTCATTATGCACAAAAGAAGTGGAAAAAGCAAAATAGGAGTGCTGTTTAAAAGACATCAATACAATGTCAGTTGTTTATACTTCCACCAAAGGTTAAAAATAACCCGTATTGACTGAGAAAACAGCCCAAACACACTGCAACATTCTTCACCTTCTCAGTATAAATATTTCCCTACTGTTGGTGTTTGTTTTTGAATAATGAAAATGTACTCCAATTAAAGCTCAATTGAGTATGACATTTCCCTAACTGGTATACATATTTTATTCTCCATTTTGCCTCCACTGTTCATCAATCTATTTTATGTTCTAGCAGTATGAGTGATCACATATCACTCCCTATATTAATGCAAGATAATTTTGCGTGGACTATTACTTCATTTTAATCCTGATGCTCAAGCATTTTGATCATATCCCTAAGTAATTTAACTATTCCTTGTTCACTGTCTCCTTATTCTTGACAGTTTCAAATCCAAATACCTCAAGCTATCAATGGGCACACTTTTCACTTTGATTTTCTTGGCTTTCTATTTTCTATATTTTTCCTTTTCACCTCTCTCAATTTTTTTACCATTTTACTTATTCCAAATTAAGCCTTTTGCTTTCCTTTCTCAGCTGCCAACCCCTTCTTTTTACCGCTGCCCTTTGCAATGTTGGTTTACCTTGGAACTCTAGTTAACCTTCTCGCAAGAGTATTGGTTGCAGGAAGCAGTTGTTCCAACACTACAGCTGTTCCATCACTATGGCTCACTGCTGCTTAAAAAAGTCTCTCAATATCCCAGGAATCTGAACTTTTTCTGCTGGCACAATGTCTGTAGCCACACCATCATCTGCTTAGTTTGGTTGTTCCTGTGGTGATTGGTTTGTGTCATTATTAGCTATTCAGAAATGATAACTGTTGAAATCCTGCTTTTTACTCTTATCACGTAATTACTCCTGGAACTGCCTTGATGGGAAGCTCCATATAAATCTTCACTATTCACCAGTTGGCTTATGAGACACAAGTTCTGGCTCATTTTTTTCCCTTTTCTACACCCATTCTGTTATTTTTCCAGTGCTTAAGAGGCAACATGTTTTGGATTCACAGTTGGATTACTTACCACCAAGTTTCTGCACTTAGCTCTTGGCTTTGCATAACCAATGACTTAATAGACTAATGATTAGTTAACATGATGTCCAAATCTTTCATGATACCAGAAGGGCTGAGCAATAGTTTTACTTGATTAGCAGAACAGCAGTAAATAAGATGCTGAAGTAACAAAGACTCCAGTTTTAGCAAGCATAGATTAGAGGTGATACAGACAAGATTGCTTAACAGGAAATTGAAACATTTTAACTAATGTGATTAATAGTGACAGCTATTTTAGCCAGGAAGATATAGATTAAAGTCATATTCAAGTCAGTTAGGCAGGTAGTAGGAATGTCGAATTGAACGCATCTACATTGTATCAAAAGATGGGTTTGAAAAAGTACAGAAAAATTCATTGGAAATGGAAGGTGAGAAGCCTATTTCAACAAGGAATCATGAATGGGAACTAGATTTAACCGAATTGCAATTCAAGCATATTTGAGGAAAAATGTTCTAAAAGTTACAGTCTAAAGACACTGAAGTAATGATTATTTTTTATTCATTCATAGAGTCATAGAAATATACAGCATGGAAACAGACCCTTCAGTCCCTCCTCGTCCATGCCGACCAGATAGCCTAAATAATTCTAGTCCTATTTGACAGCATTTGGCCCATATCCCTCTAAACCCTTCCTATTCATGTACCCATCCAGAAGCCTTTTAAATATTGTAATCTTACCAGCATCCACTACTTCCTCTGGCAACTCTTTCCACACACGCACCACCCTCTGCGTTAAAAAGTTGCCCCTTAGGTCCCTTATATATCTTTCCCCTCTCACCTTAAACCTATGCACTCTAGTTTTGGTCTCCCCCACCCCAGGGAAAAGACCTTGCCCATTTACCCTTTCCATGCCCGTCATGATTTTATTAACCTCTGTAAAGTCACTCCTCAGCCTTCGAGCCTCCAGGGAAAATAGCCCCAGTCTATCCAGCCTATCCCTATAGCTCAAACCCTCCAACCCTGGCAACATCCTTGTAAATCTTTTCTGAACCCTTTCAAGTTTCACAACATCCTTCATATGGGAGGGAAACCAAAACATGGAATGTAGCAAGGTAAATGGTTATTATTAATCCTTAATTGCCCTTGAGTACATTTAGATTTGAGATGTTAGATTTGCACTTCCCTTTGCGCTCAAGACAACAAAAACATTTTATTTGTTCCATTCATTCAAATTCTGTTTTCCACATGCATGCTTCTACCACATCCTGTTCACTGATCATACCTCTGCTGACTGACCTACACTGTATTTGGTTCATAGTCTGTTATTACCTCAGTTTTAAAATTCTTATCATTATTTAAAAATCTCTTGATGGCCTCATTCTTCCTTATCTCTATAACTGCCACCAGCTTTGCAAACCTCCAAGATTCCTGAGGACCCCCAATTCTGGTCTCTATACATCCAAATAATTGACAGTCATCCTTCAACTGCCTAGACCCTCAATCCTGAAAATTAATCCCTGCATCTCTCCCGTGCCTCGAGTCAAATCTTTCAATTTCCTTTTAAGACATGCCTTAAAACCTGCTTCTTTAACTAAACTTTGATTCACTTGAATTAATATCTCCTTCTGTAACTTTGTGTCCAACAGCGATTGATAATGCTTATGTGAAGCACCTCTGGACATTAAAGTCATTATGTAAATTGAAGTTATTGTTATTTGCCTGCCTCTTGCATTCTGAAAAGTTACAGGGTATAACGAGCTGCTAGGAATGCAGAACCAGGAATTCGTAAATTTACAGCTTTGACAAAGTGTATTTTGTTATCTTAAATCTTAAACATTTGTTTACTTTCAACTAGTTCTGACTTAGTCTTATATTAAAATTGACCCCATGACAATGGATTAGCCCACAGATGATCGAGGACCATACTATCTACATGTAGACCACGTCAAGCCTGTTGAAATGTTGGTTACTTTCTCTGCACTGGTGCGTTGGGGCGATATCAGCTGTGAGAAAAACCTTAACAAAGGAAATAATGACAAAGGTTAGTGCTTCATGCGTTTTATTTACTGTTACAGAATTATCAGGGACAAAAGAAGGGTAAGCCTATTCCGCTAATCAATTAGATTATGGCTAATCTGCCCGTGCAACTCATTTCTACCTACCTATCTAGGATCTCTAACTATCAGTTTAATAAAATGAATCAACTACCATTGTGAAACGTTTTTAGTTAACATAGGCTCAATGACTTTCTAGCCAACAGTACCAGATTTTCACTATCCTTTGTGCTAACGTTACATAACTCTGAAGCATGACGTATCCTTGTATTGAACTTTTGATGAAGAACTTTTTGTCTATCCTTGCAATCAAATCCTCCAATAAGTTTAAACAGCCCAATTAAATGATGCCTGCATATCATACATTCAAGAGAACACAAACTTAAACTCCACAAACTTTTTTCATAACTAAATTCTTTAGTCCTAGCATCGTTCCGCCACATCAGAATTGCAACTCTTCCAAGGCCACTGTATCCCTTCAGAAGTATGATCCAAGATTAGAATTTAGTTTCGGGCCTAGACCCTTCTTCATTTCTGAAGAAAGGTCTAGGCCCGAAACGTCTGTTTTCCTGCTCCTCTGATGCTGCTTGGCCTGCTGTGTTCATCCAGCTCTACACCTTGTTATCTCAGATCCTCCAACATCTGCAGTTCCTACTATCTCTAGACTTTAGTACTCCAGGCGAGGTCTAACCATAGCACAGCAATGTAACTGCCATATCTTCATTTTCAATCCTCTTGAGACAATGACCATTTTGCTGTTGGGCCTTTTCGGTTCTTTTTTCTTTCGCAATTTTTTGAGTTGTAGACCTGTTTAGCTTTTTGCATAGTGCCTCCAAGAGCTCCTGCATCTGTGTATTAATCACCTTTTGCCACCAGCTCTCCCTTACGTTGACAAGGAACATAGCTTTCACATAGTAACTTCCTTCCATTGGTACCACTTCCAGGCTTACGATCCATATTTCAAATATTTCTTACTATCCAAGTAAATTGCACTGGATCCCTTTACAGTAGATGCAAACTGTTAAACCCCTTTTCAAACATTTTTAAAAACAATTACAATTCCACAAATTACAAATTTTCATAACAGGACTGTTTCCAGGTCAAAGAATATATTTACCGAGTTTAAAATATTTGATTTGTAACTTGCCTTCTCTCACTGAAATTTAAAATTGATTTCAATCATATTCTGGTCTCTGTCAGCGAGGTGTTCCCTTACCATTATACGGCTGACTAATCCATGCTTTTTATTCATTACCAAATCTAAGATGATTCATTCACTTGTTATTACAAGAATACATCACTTCAGAAAACTGAATTTACTCAAGTAATTTGCTGTTTTTGGGACATGAACTGTTCTTCTTCCTCCAGTCTATCTGAAAATTAAAGTTTCACATTTTAAGTACTCTGATTTTGCAATGGGCTAGTTTGATCTCCCCATTTATATTTTCCATATTTTATAATTGAAATCAAAAGTTCTAGGAGCAACTACCACCAAAATCTAATAACAATTTTTATGTCATAATTCTATCTATAGTGTTTTTGCTATCTGCTCACTCTTACTGATTTTCTCATTTTCTAAATCTATAACAATGTCCTTTGTCAGTGTTGCTACTCTTCCTTTTCCCTTCCATGATCAAGGTCTGGGATATTTATCACCCGATCATGCCCAGCTGGCTATTATGTCCTACCCTTTAAGCTGTGTATGCACTTCCAACTAGTTTAGTGTTTTTTTGCTATGTGCATTAGTGTATCCTACTTTTGCTCAGGGAATACTTACGATCCTGCCTTTATGTCATGAAGCTATTTTGAACACATGTTTCAACTTATAAAATTCCTTTTTTTAATCACTTCTGCCATTTTTTCTCAGTTATTCTGTTATTATTTATTGATACGGTGATAGGGTAGGAAAGTGGGTTCAAGATAGAAGGTCAGCCATTACCTCATTGAATGGTGGAATAGGCACAATGGCCGTATGACTTCCTGCTCCTCTTTCTTATGTTCCTGCATTACAATTACCTGTAATTCTTCCTTAACCTGAACTGCTTATATTGACACAATTCATGACCTGGAATTTACTCTTACCCCTACTTTTAATCCCCTTGGCTATTTCTATTTTCACTTGAACTAAACAACCCTCTGCAATTAATTTCCTTTCTGTTTTATTGGCTTAAAGACATTTTTTAAACTCTATTTTCTTTTGCCTAGTCCTTTGGTCTGAGTCCTATTCTGGTGAAGTCAGCAGTACAGTACCTTCCCGTTCAGGGATTAACATACCATAGCCCAGCTTTTTGTGGCAGTAGCGGTGACTGCTGAATTTAAAGTCCAAGGAAAATTCCATATTGTTACAGATTAAAATCACAGCCTTAAGACAATAGATATACATGACAGGGATAATGGGAACTGCAGATGCTGGAGAATCTGAGATAACAAGGTGTAGAGCTGAATGAACACAGCAGGCCAAGCAGCATCAGAGGAGCAGAAGGCTGAAGTTTTGGGCCTAGACCCTTCTTCAGAAATGGGGGAGGGGAAGGGGGTTCTGAAATAAATAGGGAGAGAGGAGGAGGCGGATAGAAGATGGATAGAGAAGATAGGTGGAGAGGAGACAGACCGGTCAAAGAGGTGGGGATGGAGCCAGCAAAGGTGAGTGTAGGTGGGGATGTAGGGAGGAGATAGGTCAGTCCAGGGAGGACAGACAGGTCAAGGGGGCGGGATGACGTTAGTAGGTAGGAGATGGGGGTGGGGCTTGAGGTGGGAGGAGGGGATAGGTGGGAGGAAGGACAGGCTAGGGAGTGGGGGACGAGCTGGGCTGGTTTTGGGATGCAGTAGGGGGATGGGAGATTTTGAAGCTTGTGAAGTCCACATTGATACCATTGGGCTGCAGGGTTCCCAAGCGGAATATGAGTTGCTGTTCCTGCAACCTTCGGGTAGCATCGTTGTGGCACTGCCGGAGGCCCAGGATGGACATGTCATCTGCGGAATTGAAGGGGGAGTTGAAATGGTTCGTGACTGGGAGATGCAGTTGGTTAGTGCGAACCGAGCACAGGTGTTCTGCAAAGCGGTCTGCAAGGCTCCGCTTGGTTTCCCCGGTGTAGAGGAGGCCACAATGGGAACAGCGGATGCAGCATACCACATTAGCAGATGTGCAGGTGAACATCTGCTTGATGTGGAAAGTCTTCTTGGGGCCTGGGATGGGGGTGAGGGGGGAGGTGTAGGGGCAGGTTAGCACTTCCTGCAGTTGCAGGGAAAAGTGCCGGGTGTGGTGGGCCTGGAGGGGAGCATGGAACGGACAAGGGAGTCCCGGAGAGAGTGGTCCCTCCAGAAAGCAGATAAGGGTGGAGAGGGAAAAATGTCTTTGGCGGTGGGGTCGGATTGCAGATGGCGGAAGTGTTGGAGGATGATGTGTTGGATCCGGAAGTTGTTGGGGTGGTACGTGAGGAACGAGGGGGATTCTTTTTTGGTTGTTATTGCAGGGACGGGGTGTGAGGGATGAGTTGTGGGAAATGCGGGAGACACGGTCGAGGGCGTTCTCAACCACTGAGGGGTGCAAGTTGCGGTCCTTGAAAAACAAGGACATCTGAGATGTACGGGAGTGGAATGCCTCATCCTGGGAGCAGATGCGGCGGAGGCAAAGGAATTGGGAATAGGGGATGGCATTTTTGCAGGAAGGTGGGCGGGAGGAGGTGTATTCTAGGTAGCTGTGGGAGTTGGTGGGCTTGAAATGGATATCGGTTTCTAGGTGGTTACCCGAGATGGAGACAGAGAGGTCCAGGAAGGAGAGAGAGATATTAGAGATGGCCCAGGTGAACTTAAGGTTGGGGTGGAAGGTGTTGGTGAAATGGATGAACTGTTTGAGCTCCTCATGGGAGCACGAGGCGGCGCCGATACAGTCATCAATGTAATGGAGGAAGAGGTGGGGTTTAGGGCCAGTGTAGGTACGAAAGATGGATTGTTCCACGTAACCTACAAAGAGGCAGGCATAGCTTGGGCCCATGCGGGTACCCATGGCCACCCCCTTTGTCTGTAGGAAGTGGGAGGAATTGAAAGAGAAGTTGTTGAGGGTGAGGACGAGTTTGGCTAAGCGGATGAGGGTGTCAGTGGAGGGTGACTGGTCGGGCCTGCGGGATAGGAAGAAGTGGAGGCCTTTAGGCCATCTGTGTGGGGAATGCAGGTGTATAGGGACTGGACATCCATGGTAAAGATAAGGTGTTGGGGACCGGGGAATTGGAAGTTCTGGAGGAGGTGGAGGGCGTGGGTGGTGTCACGGACATAGGTGGGGAGTTCCTGGACCAAAGGGGACAAAATGGAGTCGAGATAGGTGGAGATAAGGTCAGTGGGGCAGGAGCAGGCAGAGACAATGGGTCGACCAGTGCAGTCAGGTTTGTGGATTTTGGGAAGGAGATAGAAGCGGGCGGTGTGGGGTTGGGGAACGATGAGGTTGGAGAGAGAGAAAAGAAAATGGCAAAGAAGTTGATGTCAATGCCCAATAAAGAGTCAGTAGTTCTACAAGAAAAGCTTGGAAATGCTGGCAAAAATAAAAACTAAAAAAAAAGTTACAAATACACAGATGCTCAGCATCTGTTAAGCATTAACCTGGCTGCTCACTTTAGATCTAGCAATGATTCTCCAGTACATTCCTCACCAGGAAAGGTGAGCTAGCCAAGCTCTTCTGGAGAGTGACACCAGTCTAAAAAGAGAGAACTACACTGCAACAAGCCCTGTTCTCCTTGCCTGTGATAGAATTGATAGTCTGTAAAATCTCCCACATTCTATAAAAATCTAGAAACTGCTGTAATTTCCACAAGGTGCAGTGGCAGCCCAGTCCAGAATAATCACCATGTGATAGAGACTTTTAACTTTTATCTGCAACAGAATAATGTACGGATTTGAAAAGGAAATAAAATTGCACGGCTCTGAACAAGGGAATGGGACTAATTTGAATCACTGTTTCAAAAGGCCATCACAGATAAATGGGACCACAGCCGTCTTCTTTAATGTAAAATAGTACATTTACATGAAGTAGTATTTTTCATTTTGTGATAGTGTTTGGAGATATTGCTGCAGAATGTACTTGTCTACTTTTTCACTTAAAATTTACAGAAATTATTCCGCACTCCCACTTGGAAGCCACATTTAAAGCCGATGGTACCCTGCACATCCTGTGAATGCAACCTCCTGCTGGGAGAACAAAATCAAGGATTCACCTTGTGTGTTCCCCTTTTATAACAAGAATAATGTTCAAAACAATGTGAGCAATATATGTTGATAAGTGCACATGATTTACGTCAATACTCATTGATCACTTTTGCCTTTATCATTATTGTCAGAAAACATGAAGGAATTCTCAGGCATTTCGTCAGGCATCCTCATTGCTGAGTCATATTCTTGGAAAAGTCTTGCTTCAAGCCCTCCAATTCTGTACATGAGAACTGTGGCTACAAAATCAACTATCTTAGAGCTACCTTGTGGGTATGTGCTCATTTTCTACATCAACCAAGGAGGCCTTCAGACTAATTTTTGTCCACAGGTATAAATTTGTTTTAAATAGTTAAGAACCAAATCAAAATCCCACCAGAATAGGGAAACTGCTAAAACCACTCAATTTTCTTACAAGGATGCATATGTATAGCACACAATTGTAGCACAAAAGGAAGATTGCATTAATTCCAAATACAAAGGTTTGGACCAATTGAAGGAGAGTTTTGTGACTTGTGAATTAAATTAAAAATGTGAATCTCTGCAGAGCCTCAAAAGCCTGTATGTGAAAAGGGAAGGGTGACAGGCAATGTTAAATGTTGCATGAGGGTAGCTATACTTAATGATCTTCCAATTAGCCTTCTTAGTTAGGCTGTTAACCTCTGAAATACTTGTCCTTTTCATGTGATTGAAATCAGAGCTCATTGCCTCACTTAAATATTTTTAATTCTGGGATTCTAAGTCAGTTGCTGTTTGACCTCAACAGAGAGACCAGGATTTCAGGCTGAGATACAGCCTGTCATGGACTCCCTCTCTCCCCCCCTCCCCCTCTCCCCAAGTTGGTAGCTAGAAAGAAGTCAGCACTTTGCCTGCAACAAGGAAACTACCAGCTTGCCAAATTAACTATTATTGGATACTGACCTTCAGGAATCTGAAACTTGGATAAACTTTTTTTTATATCACTGCATTAACCAAAGCTTGCATTTTATAATTTAATTCCTCCTCTAGCCAGTTCTCCTTAATTTCCTGAATGTTTAGTTGTGTTAATGGAATAGGGAAGCATTTCACCTACATTTTGATTATTTTGTTAATATTTATTATCTTTGATTTCATTGTAAATGCTTCTGCTGTAGATTATTTCAAAAATTGGAATCTGGAAACCAGGGTTTGAGGAATGCCCTTTGGTCTACTTCGGTAAGGTATGAGAATAAAAATGAAAAAGAAAGAGACAAATCAAACCATACTATGCTGTCCCGGGCTCAAGAAGGAAAAACCATCTTAACTGCAATTCAACTCAGACCAGCCTCTCTCTTCAAGACAGTGTGTTGACCTCAGGAGTGGTACACAGAATAACATTAGGCAGGCCAGAGAGCGGAGTTGTCATCTGAAAATGTTTTTCCACTCGACAGTCATGCCTTTCTAAGGTCCCCTTGTCTCCAAGTTGGAGGGATTGTATTTCTGCATCTACTTCCATGACTTCTTCCGTCTAAATTTGTTTAATTGGAGTTGTCCGCTTTCTCACCTTCTTGAGAGAACTACTCTCGGTGCAGCCCCTCAGATCCCACAGAAAGTCTACCAGGTAAAAGTGGGGAACCAAAAGAGCAGCCTTCCGATATGTCCTTGCTCTTTAGTGTCAAACTTCCAAGAAGCTTCAGAGTCCTTGAAACTCATGTCCCTTAAACTAGCAATCCTTCATTTGAAAATGGATACGGCATTCGGCGTGCCCTGCCAATTGTCAGGGGAATTGGATATATTATTAACACTATTACTCCAGGAAAGAACTTTAGCAAAGTATGTCCATTAGGGGATTGGTTTCTCAACCTGGGAATGGTTCTTCAGTTCCAGAAAGGAGTAAGTCCATACGATTTCAGCCAAAGCCTTTCTATTGTGCATTCCTTATAGGTCACCACATAGTTGCCTGAAGAGGAAGGCATTTGTGCCTGTACTTGTACTGAAGAAATGACCAGGGCAAGACTTACAGGAATCTTAAAACAACAGGAGAATGTTTTTTATCTGAAAAAAAAATTCAAAGTAGTCCAGAAATAAATTAACTAAGCTCAACTTTGCCTTCTTGTCCTTTCTGCAAACGGCTGCTTGAATCCTGAAAGACTCCAGCAATCCTAGGCGCCTAGTTATTCAGGCAAAGTTATACTTTTTAACTATATGTCCTCATACATGAAACAAGTGCAGGATATTCTGCCCTCTTTTATTTAATATTATTGAATGCACCATTTTCAAAGGAGGTCTCTTGCCTTTTGTATCCTCGTTAGCCACTGGAGAGTTCCCAGAAAACTGGTGAGTAGCTAATATTGTTCCTCTGTTCAAGAAGGGAAATTGGGATAATCCTACAGGATAATCCTCTAGACTGTTGAGTCTCACATCGGTGGTTGAGAAGCTATTGGAGACAATTCTTAGGGATAAGATTTTTGCACATTTGGAAAAGTGTGGCCTAATTAGGGACAGTCAGCATGGCTTTTTGTGCGTCAGATTACATCTTACTAACTTGATAGAATTTTTCAAGGAGGTGACGAAGACAATTGATAAGGGTAGAGCAGTGGATGTTGTTTACATGGATTTTAGTAAGACTTTTGACAAGGTCCCTCATGGTAGGCCATCAAGAAGATTAAGGTGCATGGGATCCACAGTGACTTGACCGCAAGGATTCAGAATTGGCTTGTCCATATAAGGCAGAGGGTAGTGGTGGAAGGGTGTTTTTCTGGCTGGAGGTCTGTGACTGGTGGCGTTCTACAGGGATCCATACTGGGACCTCTGCTGTTTGTAATATATATTATGTATATATATAAATGATTTGAATGAAAATGTATCAGAGATAGTAGGAACTGTAGATGCTGGAGAATCTGAGATAACAGGGTGTAGAGCTGGATGAACACAGCAGGCCAAGCAGCATCAGAGGAGCAGGAAA